>CM055906.1:27782893-27970057 GCA_029582155.1 Panopea generosa | reverse complement strand
ATTACAGCCTTGTTAATATGTATCTATCAGATGCTAGCAATGTTAATTGGAATAACACTACGTCAAATTAATAAAAAAATAATATCATTTAGTATCTGATTTGTTAGGACTAGATTTAAATATATACTGGACAACAGGTATGGATTAGTGGAATTATATTATGTTTACCTTTCTCTATAATGAGGTTATCAACTATGAATCATGATTTACAAATAAAAAGTACTAATTTAGTAAATAAGGTTCTATATGATCTGCCAAAGTATTGATAACTTTGAGATATGCGAAATCATTTTGAATTATAACAGTGATATTGAATTAAATTAGAAGTGTAAGATTCATTGATGCTATGGCACAATGTATATGTGTCAGCCTTTCATGCATTATAACTTAACAACACGATCACACAGCGGTATGTATGTTTAAGGTACGTTATATACATGATTTATGCATCAAACTGTTTCAGAGGCTAGAGTTTGCGAAGAAAAAATGTGATAAAGGTCTTTTAAGCAGTACTGGAAAATTATTTTTGTTTAATGCTCTTTCACAATATGATCTTATTATCTATCATTATAGATTAACAAAATAACTTAATCCATAATGGGTATGGAAGCTTGAAATTGAAAAAAAAAATCACAGCAAAACTATTCAATTTTAAAACTGTCAGATTTGTTATTTTGAGTACAAGACGCTTCCTCGGTGAAATCCATTATTTGGGGGATAAATAGAAAAATATCAATTAGACTGTTAATAATATAAAATAGATGGGTCTAGAATATAATGTTATACATACATATACGTAGAAATGTTTTAATATGTTTATATATGGAGAGAGAAAGAGAGAGTAAAGAATAAAAGAGTAAATAATTCAGACGATTTATTATTTTTCATCATTTTTGATTAATAAAGTCGTTTTAACTATTGTCCACAAGTAAAGGTTCTTTAGTCGAAAATTGTACCAATTGTGAAACTAAATAAATCTCTTAAACACTACGCGATAACACCGCGGGTCGCGTACTGGTATAATACAACTGCAAGTTGAACAGATGCTCTGAACTGCTCTGTTTACCTCTATCTTAAACGCGCTGAAAATGGTCTTATACCTTTTGAGATACTGGCAATCAACTGGAATACATACACGTATATTTTATTCAGTACATGTCAGCTTTTTTCAGAAACGATGTAGACTTTGTAACTTTCAGCGCTTTTCAGAGTTCCTATTGCGTGCATTTCAAATAAATATTTGATAAATTACCTTAAATAGTGCATAATACATGTTATTCTAAATTTGTTTATATTTGATAGCATCAGAAAATAAGTAGTGATAAGTTTTAGTTTAAAAATTGTCCAATACACACTATCATACACGTATACAACTTTGCGATAAGACAAATCAAAGTTTTTTCTTTTGTAAAAATGTTTACTCAGCTTTACGTTCTTGGAAAGAAAATGATGACAACAGTTGTAAAAAATAAAATAAAAATATTTAAAAATACATATTTGTGGCCTAAATTGTCCAATGTATCTAAATTCACAAAGATACAACAATTATAGTAGTTTATTAAAAATAATACAACTTCAATTCAAGATATAAAATTCCTAAACGTCAAAACCTGATATTTTCTGGCTAACATTCTAAACACTTTATTTGGTAGACACTTAAAAGCCATACGTCGCCAAGTTCACGACTATAGTTTAATCATGTTTTATTTCACGCTGTTAAGGTATGCCGGAGTGGCGATATTTTACATCGAAAATAAGAAAAAAAAACAGAAAAACACTTTTCCGTTTACACCGACCGTCAGATTGTATGTACTAATAAGTTTTTAAGACCAGAATAATATTGATCGTACTAGTTTAAATTGTTATGAAACTGTATAAAACTAAAAAGATTTACTTGCATGTCCCATCGCAAGTAGCAATTATTATATACTAGCATGATTGTGACCTGTTTTGGATGTGCACTTACTTACTACACAGATTTAGCAATACATGCTGCAAATAAATTATAAACTTACAGGGTAAATAATAAATAGAAATGAATCACATTTAACATTATATACATTGAACAGTAAATTGTTTATGCATATTTAACAACTGTTTGTATAGTCATAATTACAAATGTCACTTACCGGTAAGAGTAATCATAGTAAATGTTGTGTTTGCTTAACTTAAATAATCCAAATACATAACACTATTAACTCATGACTGTTAGTTAATCTGTTGACGGTATATTTCGGTTTAGTGAAGTATTCAGTCCAGAGAATGCTGGTTCGTACAGATACCGTCGTTAAGTGAGAGATCCCTCAAAGAGAAGATAAACACTTAAAGCTTTAAACATTTCTGCTAGATTTTCCAATGTCCCTTAGAGGCTATAACGGAACTGAAAAGAAAAAATAATTATTTATGATATTCAATAATAAGAGTATAATATATAATCAATTTGGCTTTTCAGGAAACATGTATATACAATACATGTAGTACGTTGATTTATTTATTCATGTGATGTGTACTTAATGTTTTGGTTTAAGCCTTTTTAGTTTAATTCGATTGTGAAACAAGTTATTACAACTTAGATAAATCACACTCGAAGTCTCAAATATATAAAGGACAGTGTAAACGCATTTATCGAATGCACTCAAATTATTAAATGAGCTGTATATTTTAAATAAACGCGATAAAATGCAATTTGAGGACGAAAAGTAGTGTTATTTACAAAGTAAACAATAAAATGTAAGATAGTGCGGAAATACGAAACCACGTTTTAATATTATAAAACGGCGGACATAACTTGATCACGGATTTTTCCTTATCAGCATCAAGATTGTTACATAATTATTCTATGTTAATTGCACATTTATTTGGCACTTAGTTATTTAACACTGTAGTTGCTACTCCTCAATATTTAAGAGTACTATTTAGTTTTCTACTATCGAATTTTACAGAAACAAAGGATACTGTGAAATCACTGGCTCAGGCTATAAACAATAAAAAAGGTATGGTCTTATATTCATTATTTTGTATTATTAAGTTAAGTTGTTTTATTTTCTGAACAATGGTTTAGTGAATTACATGATGGTGTGTATTATACGATGATCTTATTATATTTTTGTTCATTAATGAAATCCCATTACTTGATTAACAAGTCGGGTCAGGTTAGCTCGGTCGCTATCGCGGCTGTCAATTCATCCAGGAGTCATGATTGATATACAACATTTCGTCTCATTTTGATTCTCCTTTCACCACTGATTCAAGTGAGAACGTTGACAGTTTCTCAGGGATATGTGTGTGCTTGAGTATCACAGAAAAAAAGTGGTTATTTTGGTGATCGTTTGAAAGCCCTGGATGGCATAAAAGTGACACTAAATATTTAAACAACCTCACATAATTTGATTAACGGCTGTAACTCGTATTGATGTTGTATTTTAATTATAATGTTTACTTGCAGTTCCATAAATGATTTGTGATGTGATATTAATGTTAAGAATCAATGTTATCAGAAACAATGGCAGAGGCAGCAACAATATATTGATAACATCTGTATTGCTATGTTAGCCTTATTCGTTTGTACAGCAATATGATGTGGACTAATAATAATTGAAAATTGCCATAATGTCTTTCCAGAGTTGTTCATAGTTGAATCATCTGAATGGAATTTTAAAATGTTATTATAACAAAATTTATGTCGTTATGCTATATTAGTGTGTTAACGTGAGCAAACACAACCTTTTTCGTTCATATCCCTTGAATGCAGATGCCTATGAACCTCCATTTGTAGCCTCGGGCATAATTAACGATTAAATTAATGAATCTGCTTATTAAATATCTAGTTCCGGTATCTACAATGGCAATTCAGTCTAATAGACGTTGGAGAACAAAGCTTGTGCTGTTCCAATTACCGACTTGAAAAAGCGAATACAATTAATGTGTCGATCTAAGATACTAAATAATTAATAAATGGGACATATTTGTATAGATTTGGTGAATGTTTATGACTATGTGTTGAACAGTCATGAGAAACGAACTTCATCAGTGTCCACTTACATCGCATGTGGTATATTTAACGTATATATCATTGAAATTACAAAAATAACACTCATTCTTTAAACGAAATAATAATACTGCAGTTTTAATGACAAAGCTTTATTTTGGTCAAATAAGTAGTTACATTAGCTACATTAATTTTATAAAATAGTTCAAGATTACTGCAGGATATTTGAGTCAATATCACATTATCTGCAACAACACGAACACACTTAATACTTAACATATTGTAACTTTATTATTAAAACAAATGAACACTTAGATCCAAAACCTCAACATATCGTATTGGTAAGTACAAGAGGGCATTCGACCGTTTGGATATGAATATTATCTGTAATTTTAATATATTTAACAAAATTGTATTATAATTTGTCATATCTTATTTTAGAAAGATTTCGTAAAGTTTTTAAGACAATTTGTTTTGCAATTTACATTAAAAATTGTTGTTCGTAGCTCATATTACAATTACAATAGTTTCTATATGGCAATATCGAACACCTTTGTTTAAATGTTTGACCACTTGACTTTGAATGCCCTTTGGATATATATATATATATATATATATATATATATATATATATATATTCATTGTAAAACATTTTACAGTTATTATTTATTATTAGTTATATCAAGTATTCCTCATATAATTCATCCTTTATATAATTTACTTACATCTTATATAGCTAATCAAAATGGCGAAGAGCAGTGGATGAAACAGGCCACAAACAGAGGTATATGCCTTGATAATTTTACTTCGCATTATGTGCATAAGGTGTTATAACTATTTGATGTTTCTCTAAAACAGAATGTTCAGTTATAATTATCTTAGAAAAAAATTATTTAGAAATAACGACGCAAATACACACCAATAGTACCATAAAACGAAAAGTTATAGATAATGTGAGAACGCGATGTGATTATGACATTACATATATTGTTTCTGCTTTCACATCGTTAAGGATGTCGATGTTAGTATTGTTTACTATTTTTCTGGACAATACAATCGATGATACACTTTCACCCAAGAATATATCCGTGTCTTAACTTTGAAATAGTGAGTGGTCTCGCCAACTGTATGGTAAGCATTGCCCCATAAATCCAAAGTTACTTACATAATTATGGAATGTCTTGTATTAAAATTAATTTATTAATGTCAAGTGCCTATATGGAACAGAAAATTTTAGATGTGTAAGACTAAGACGACTGTGCCTTATCAAGTAACACGCTTAATACAAAAATGGAATAACATATTAACCACAAAATTACATGCAAATTTAGGAGTTAAACACTTCTATTAAAACGACATTATATGAATTTGGAGTGTGCTTCCTTATAATATTATATTATTATGATATACAATGAAATCCAAGAAAACTGTTTTACTACCCCGGAAATGTTATTGTTTATAATTAAATCCCTATTGGATTTTGTAGATATCAACAATCAGGAATATAAGATGTCCATTCATCTAGGTAATTATAAAACTGTTACTTAGTAGTTTATATAGTTTCTTTAATTTTAAGTGTTATATAGCAATTGGTTTTGATTTAATCACTTTTGTATATGAATCTGCATCAAATTAACCATGCTTATGATTCAAGGTCCTTAGGTTCTACATAAATTATCAAATATTGATCAAATTATTTTGTTCAAGAAAATTTCATTTGTGTTTTTTTTTAAAATTCCAATGAGTTTTTTGTAAAGCCCATAAGGATACAAATACACATGGTAACAGTAAAGAACATTATAACATTTAACAAAACCATATTAAAAAAACAATATTTAGTTTTATACTATTATTAATAATTTGCGTTATAAACTCACTTACCAACACAGTACATTGGGATTCCCGATGGATAAACATAAACTTAAAATCGACAACTATATAAGCTTTCCATCTTAATGTTATCGATAGAAAATGTGAACAGATTAAAAAAAATAACACATGCCACTTTAAAAACTGGTATAAAATGTCAGAATACAAATAACATTACTTGCCAAATTCTGCGTTCGAAGTTACTTTTAGATAAAACACAATAATGTAGTTCTAAACAACGATATAAATGTCTGAAAACTTTACCAAAAACGAATTAGAAATAACAAAAAACATACCCATTTGTCGTATGTATGGTCACTTACACATACGATATCCATTCTTGACCAATACAGCTAGTGTTATGTTACATTGAGACAGACTATAGTATGACTGACTTTTCAATTAAAGAATTACAAAAAAACGTGTAACTACGACTTGATTTTTTTATATAAATTTATATAAATCATGACTGCTATACACACTGACCATGTATCAAAAATCTCTTCCTATGGTAAACTTACTAGAAAATGGTTCCCTTTTATGATATTTAGAGAGTAAAAAGCATTTTAATAGTTAAAAAAATGGTGACTTTAGCTGTTTCTGTTTTATAACAAACGTTATAGCACGTATGTGGAATTATTTGAAGATCCAATGGAAATGCGGGAGTTTGAGATGCAGTTCTTTTCTAAACTTTTATTATATTACATCATTAATTACATTGTAAAACGTACACGTGTAAATAGAATACATAAAATCAAAGCGTGATTATTTCCATACATTATATAAGTTACGTTTTAAAACATTGTAAAAAAACAAATAAAAATATGAAAATGTAAAGAAATATAAGCCTGTCCATTTTAATCTTGGATGAAGTTTTAAATAAACGTCCCAAACAATAGCACGCTTCATTAGTTAGCAGAACTTCGTTGTTTCACACTACTTTACCACACGCTTTAAGTATGGGAAAGTTTATACTACTGTCTTAGAAAACGCGAGCTTGAGAAAACCTTTATTTTTGACCACGCAGTTTTTTAAATGTTAGAATTCGTCGATTTTATATGTGTAAGTTCCAAGAATGTGTGAAACACTTTCAATGCGTGCCTGACATTATTAAATATGAGGCAACTTTATCTTAAATATAACGTTATGGTTAGAGTTATATTTTCAAAAATCGAAATAATGCTATCATTATAAAAGTATAAAAAAAATTATTTCCGTCTTGAAACGTTGATCAACAATTTACATAAAAATTAAGTCAGTGTAGTTTGTCAATCGATGGTCGAAGACAATCTTAAAATGTTAAACAAAATCAAATTACCTGTGCCTTGTTGTTTTGATATAAAGATGACGCTTGTAGATTGTGATTTTGCACTTACCGAAAAATTAGCATTGCATTATTCTAAAGCTGGAAGATGTTTTATTCTACCCATTAATTTGTATTATCATTTCTCAGTTAATATAGAATTTAATAAAGAAACTGGTAAAGAAGAAATGGACTGTCAACATGAAGGTAATTTTATTTCAAAATATGTATTTTCATTTGTGTCATATTAAGCCTAAATGAAAAATAAAAGTAATAGTTGTATAACTATTCCTTGAAAGAAACGGGTAGTATTTGTAGGTTACATCATAGCATAATCCGCTTTAAATAGGCATTACTAGATTCTTATGGAAGGGACAAATCCGATTAGCTTAGTCGGTAGAGCGTCTGACTATCAATCCAGGGATCGTGAGATCGAATCCCCGCTCGGCCACAGTCTCCGTGATGATTGATATACGACACTGTGTCTCATTATCATTCGTCTCTCATTGCTGATTCAAATGGGAAAGTTATCAGTTACTTGCTGTTATGGGATGTGCTCAAGTACTAGTTAACCTTCCAGGATCCAAGAAAACAGTGGATATGATCGTCTGTTAACCCTCAAACAAATGACAACGTGATGTTTTACCGGCAAAACAGTTCCGTGCCACCTAGCTTGAAATGTTTATTTTCATTGGGAAATGAAATGCGGTTAATATGTATAGTTCATTCAGACCGATTTCATAGTTCTGCCATTCTTATGACACGTCCCACATTGAAGGCGTGTTAGATAAATTCCTTTAACATTGTCGTAACTGGATGAAATGATCTTGTACATTATTTGGTTATTCAACTGCCCGATTATGCCATTAATAACTGTACAGTCTTATTGGAAAACCATATTGGCATGCAAGCATTTTTGCTGTGGTCGGTGATAATTTAGATTTCTTCATATTGGTGTTGGTGTCTTTCTTATTTACAAAAAATGTCCTGCGTCGTTTCTTAACTAATATTAGCAGCGAAATGCATTAATTGTAACAAACTGTTATAAACATTCCTGTTCCCGCAATATTTTGAGGTTGCATAGATGTACCCTTATTCGTCTGATCCCAGGTCACGCAATATACATATATATAGTTGTAACTTTGACGTTTAATATAAAGGTCGCCTTGTTAATACATACGATGTCATGGTGTTAACAGTATACGACGATGTGTGACGTCACGTCAAAGTGACGTCTTTTTGGATACCATATTTGCGTTTCAAATTTTACGCAGCACATAACTTGAATTATATTGGAATATTTTTCACTTAAATTGATAATTTGCTTTATAGTTTTGAGTAGTTTATGCGCATATAATACGTTTTCCCATTCAACTGATTTTTTTGGGATTTTATCATAGTTCCGTGTTTGAATCATCGTAATCGTTATTTAACATTTTAAACATTATCATTATTGATCTTTTTCATTTTCATCTCCTAAAGAAGGAATAATATATTCCGAAATCGCTCGGGTTTTTTAGATGTATGTATGTGTGTGTGTGTGTGTGTGTGTGTGTGTGTGTGTGTGAGAGTGTGTGTGTGTGTGGATGGCGGGGTGTGGGTGGGTGCGCGTGCGTGCTTGCGTGCGTGCGTGCGTTCGTGCGTGCTTGCGTGCGTGCGTGCGTGCGAATAAAAGCCTCGTGTTGTTACATAAATATTTTCCAGACGAAGCAGCTAACTTGGACCAAGATGAAGTATTGTACCGTCGAGGTAGTTTTATATCACGAATTAAATGAAGCATCACAGTTAAGTCAGTTAAGGAAATTAGATATTAAAGAAATATCAGATACCACACGCATTATATCTTATTAATGAAAACATATTTATAATAAACTTACTATCAGATATCTACCTATATGCCCACTGATTCATTTCTTATTTTATAACTTTGGTACTTTTATCAATTATAAAACAACATCTTAATACTAAATGAATATTCTTGATACTGTGAACAGCTACGCATATGTGCGTGTCTCACGTTCATATATTTCTTATTTTGCAAAAGAAATATTGCATTATATTAAAAACACGATGTCCGATCATAGATTTACTCTTTGCAGTGACAATGGAGAAGGGATCTCAGGAAGGTCCAAACGTAAAAACGAACGATGTGACGGAATTAAAAGACACAAATGTGCAAGGTAATCCAAATTATAGAGATTAATCGTTTTGTGTTTTCTTTGTGCTCCCGATCAAGACAACCACGTTATTAACCTCTAATATTTAATTACAATCATCCATAATTATAGAATTTGCATTTGATATTCGTTAAAACTACTCGTACACAACAAGAAGTACTATTGGTTGAGGGAAAACAAATCCCTCGTATTGGTTTAGCTCTGTTCTGTGGCGTTGTACTTCGAAATTGGACAGTTCAAATATAAATCACTTGTGATCACATTTTGTTTATTTCAATGTTTCACGTGCCGATACAGACCGCCCGAGATTTGTTTCTTCCCATTGTTAATCTAAATGTATCTAGATTAACCCCGGCTCCGTACATATATCTTCAAACTGACTGCTACGAGATGAAAATAATGTTATTGTAATTGTGTCATGTTATTCCTCATGTCAATTGCCAACAATATTCCTCATGGCTTAACGAAATGTTGGGGATTAATCAAAAGAAAATTTCTTCAAAATGACCATTCGAAGTCGTTTTTATTTCATGGTCTTTATTTTTTATTTATTTAGTGCAAATTCATGCATCTCTTCCTATCATGCATTGTATTTTGAAAATTATATAGGTTCTAGCAAAGTCTCAGATATTGATCTAATATTGATGCTCACAGTTTTAGGCCAAAGATCAGGAAGTCTGTTCATGTATTTTGTTAAAAGAATTTAACATGCTCTTCTCATTCCATGATGTTGGTTAAAACAAATGTTTCTGTACCATTGTTACGTACAGGGATACAACTTATAGTGTGCCGATCGAATGTGTGTGTGTCAAAAGGCACACCAGAAGTCGCCGCGTGTACTAAGGAACCGGCTCAATGTCAATAGTACCGGTGCGTGGAGTGAAAACAACAATGGGTCGGTCTGGAAACCGTAACCACTATAATTATTAATTAATAACACAACAGAGTGAATTTCTGGAAAAACTGTTTTTTTTATCTTTCGTTATTTTTATTGACAAAGTATCGCAGTTTGAAGAGTACGACTGTGTGATCACAAAAAAGGTGATCAACAGCATTATAATTGCCGATTTATGACACAATTATAATCTAAAGTAGTACTCGACATAAACTAGTTCGGTTATCGATTTCTAACACTAATATATGTTCGCTGGCGAAGAACAATTTGAAATTTCAAGCATTGATTGAAGGATTGGAACAAATGGTGAATTTCACACGTGCGCTCATATCTGTTTTTGTGAACATGAACATTCTGCGTATTTTACAAAATAAACCGCTGTAGGCTGCACGCGCGCGTCATGTATTTTAAAACATATATATTAAACCTAGATTCAGAAACAATTTATTACAGTTTAGACAACTAACGCTCGAGATTTTCCTGGTTTTGCAAGATGTACGTCATTGTTATAATATCAAAAATTGTTTTTAAAGGATAAGCCCAGTTCAATCCCCTGTATGTAATGTTATTATCCTCATCATGTTTTACTAATTTATATATATATGTAATAGAAAAGGGTCATTTGTTTTACAAGTTGAATCCAGGATTTTTTTATAATATTTTTTCTTCATAAAGACAAGGGGTATCAATCAAGTTCCCAATGAAAGTCAACAAATATTTTTTTCTTAAAATTTGAAATGAATTTGTTCCATTTCTAATTCATAATATCCCCACACCCCAGCACTATAGCTAAACATTGAACTAACAAGATTATCAAACAGTTTACATTTTAATGATGTGAGTTATATTTGGTTAAAAACAATAAATAAATTATAAAGCGCAAAAAATGAAGTCGTTTTTTAGTTCTGTTCCAGTTTTGGTTTTTGTAAAAATGTATTCCAAGATAATCTATATTTAATATCGTGTTGCATAAGGTAAAACTATGAATTGTGTTGCAGCCCTTTTCGAATACCATTATCTTTGTTTTATTCGTATTTATCTTAATTCCGTCCTCGTAACAGTATAGTTCAAGACCATTTAACATAGAGTGTAATGCTTGTGGCGTTTCTGTGAATAAGACTGCGATGTCTACAAAAAGGAGAATAAATGCATGTAGTTTAAATTCATTTATAGTGGAAATACAATCAACATTCAGTTGTAAAATGATATTTACGAAAAATAAGGACATTAAACTAGAGCTCGGGTCCCTCGTTTTAACCCAACTTTCGATTCTATGAAGTTTGATGTATTGAATTATAACGGACGTACGATTTAACAACGCTATACATAGCTGCAAAGCTTTAATACATTTGAGTTGACATTTTAGTTTAAAAGTTTCTGCCATAGGTACAGACCCTAAACCGCTCAAGTACCCCAATTGCACGCAAACGGAGTGCACTCAGAGCGTAAGCGGAGCGCGAGCGTAGCGCAGACGGAGCGCGAACGGAGCGCAGATTGAGCGCTGACGGAGCGGACATGGACCGTTAGCAAACGCTGAATTTTGAATGATAAACGCACTCCTGAACGCATGAAATAGATCGAGTGCACTCAGACACGCTGAATGCACTCAGATACGCTGAGTGTACTCAGATGCGCTGTATACGCTAGACACAGTAAGATAACTGATAGGCATAGTGCCACCATTGCAAAAAGGAAGTGCTTCCGTGGGGTAGTCGCATAATGGCGGTTGTAAATAATCCTCAATTCTTCTTCTTTAAAAATGCATTTTCCTATTTTTAATGCTCATTTTTTTATTTGAATGGCATTATTGATGTATTTTGAACATTTTGATAGCATTATCATGTTTGAATTGTTAATTTAGAAAAAAAAAATGATGCTTGGAAATTGGGGTATGAATTCATGATTTCGGAAGTCTACTTTCACTTTGTCACCAGTGTACACACTGAGCAGAAAAAAATCTCTTATATGACACATGACCCCTACTTTTCTCATCATATTTTGATAGTGCAGAGGTTGACAAACAGTAAAATGTAGGTTTCACTTCTTTCATTTGGGACCCTCTATGAATGACAAGCCTTCAAACTTTTATTATTTACTATAGAATAAAGAACAAAAATCAATGGTGGGGTTACACCTATAAGAGAGACTTGAGTGAAATGGGGGTGATTTTCCAAAATGTTAATTGTAGGTAAAATAACCTCTTTTCTACACTCTCATAGTATTAAATGACAAATTGGAGACATTTGCTTCATAAAAAAACTCATTTTGGCAAGTGTATGCCTCAAATAAAGCATATATGTGCATATTTACATTGAAATTTCATGAAAAATCACAAAATTTTGAAGATTTTTTATTTTGGATGATTTAAATGTGCAATTTTTAGCATGTACATTGTATTGAATAATGTATTTTGGTAAGATAATGTCTTCAGTGTATCATGAGACTGTTTTGGTGTAAAAATTTTAATGGAATTAGGTAAAAAAAAAAATTTATGGGTAAAATTAGTCGAACACATCAAAATTGCATGTCGGTCAACATCTCGCGCCTGTATATAATGATCATGTAAAAAGTGGTATTTTGACAAAAGTTTCAGTATTTAATGCCTGCAACTTGGCAGTATTACTTCAAATTGGTAGTACTTAGCAAAAATGAGGTAATTATGAAATTAAAAAAAAAGAGTTTCCTTATAGGCATAGTGCCACCATTGCAAAAAGGAAGTGCTTCCGTGGGGTAGTCGCATAATGGCGGTTGTAAATAATCCTCAATTCTTCTTCTTTAAAAATGCATTTTCCTATTTTTAATGCTCATTTTTTTATTTGAATGGCATTATTGATGTATTTTGAACATTTTGATAGCATTGTCATGTTTGAATTGTGAATTTATAAAAAAAAAATGATGCTTGGAAATTGGGGTATGAATTCATGATTTCGGAAGTCTACTTTCACTTTGTCACCAGTGTACACACTGAGCAGAAAAAAAATCTCTTATATGACACATGACCCCTACTTTTCTCATCATATTTTGATAGTGCAGAGGTTGACAAACAGTAAAATGTAGGTTTCACTTCTTTCATTTGGGACCCTCTATGAATGACAAGCCTTCAAACTTTTATTATTTACTATAGAATAAAGAACAAAAATCAATGGTGGGGTTACACCTGATAACAGAACTATTCGTGCGCTACTGAGTACACTCGTTCATTCGGATATACTCTTTTTTATTATTTGATCGTGAAGTCGATACTTAAAATCGAGATAAAAAATAAATTTTCTTTCACATAAATATAAACCATGTAGTTTATATAAATGTTTTACTGTAAAACGCATGATAAAACTTATTTTGGTCAACAATTTATCAATTATAACATAAAATCAATATTTAGCTGATCAATACAATAATGTTTAAAATACCTATTATACAATAGACGACACATCAATGGTTATCTACCGTTTCAAGGCCCATTAGTTGCATGTTTAAGCATGATTTGATTTGCGCAACAAAAATATAAATAATTATATATATTGTGTAAATAACAATTCGAAAAGATGTTATTTGCCGTGTTATTTCGATATAAATTAGTTATAGAACATACAAAACATGTACTTTATTTCGATTGTAGCGTATACTGCTCCAAATACAAAAATATCAAAGCATGCGTGAATCAAACAAAACATAGATATGCGTCAAATTATATGATTATGATTCTATTTGTTTGGGTATTTCGGCAAAATAAAAATTACCAATTTTCAATTTAATTTGGACTTTAGTTTTATATTTTCCCCAAACATAGTTATACTGAGTTTGTGCTTAGTTGTGAACAAATCTACGTAAAACTGTTATATTGCAATTAAAGTGGAAACATTATACTCGTGCACATCTCATTAAAATAATAATAATAAATTAATTGTATTCTAAAATATAAAGTGGGTCAGTAGTACAGCGAATAGGGTGCTGGCTTCAGACGGCAGAGTTCGCGAGTTTGACACAGGTTTTACCCGACCTCTCGAAACACAATTCAGTACCAGATCTAATGAGGGAATGCACTGGAAACGATATGCATGAGCTCCAAGCTTACTTCACAATCAAGCTTAATAAAATTAATGTAAAATAAATGTATGTATGCCAAATTAACACGACAGACCGCAATAACACATTAGACATAGGAAATAAAAACTAGCAAACGTAAATTTCTAGGTGGCCTTTTTGAGGTTGTGATTTTATATTGACTAAAGAACAGCTTTTGATCATGAGGAAGGTTTAAATAAACAAAAAAGAACATGTATTCACTGCCTATAAAATAGTAAATAATTATATTGTTTTCCCGCTTTCCTACAAAATCGATACGCAACAATTAAGCCACTATAAAAGTTGTGAAAGGGGCAACAAGTAAGAAATGACAACAATAATAATAGTAATAATAAGATTATTTATAATAATAAAGAAGAAAAAATACTCAGATATTAATAATATGATATATAATAATATAATAATATAATAATAAAGTAATATAGCAATAATAACAATAATATTAGTAATAATAGTAATAAATAATAATAAAATATGTAATAGATATTAATAATAATGATGATAATAATAAAATCTGCATATTTAAGTATTGATTTTGACTATATATTTCTTGTCCAATCACATGCCGCGGGTTAAATAAAGATTCATTCATCTGGCACAAATTATAATCAAAATGAAAATTACACACCGGCAGGGTTCTTTGTGATCAATGGACCGATAAATCACCAATTAACTATTTATTGACACACATGTGGTTCTCACCATGGGTATCTGTTTTGATGATTGCCATGAAACTCTGCCTTCATTATAGTAATTAAATTGTTATATTAATTGTGAACGACTGACCAGATGCACGTACGCACGTATCCAATATAAAAGCTGTGACAAATCAATAAGTCAATATGTATATTATAATAATAGCTCCAATGATAATAATATTTAAAAAAAAATAATACAAATAAAATACTACATTTTTACAAGGAATTATTTAGAGACATGTCTTTAATTTTTATTAGTTTTAAAAGTGTAGGATTGTTATTATTTTGTAAATTAACAATTCTGATCTGTTTTTTTATACGAAATCGCTATGGCAGCTGTGGTAAAATGACAGCCCTGAATACACATCCCTTTATACGTGTATGTCACACTTTCTACCATTCACTCAGAACTGGCGTGGGGTTTTCGGTTCGTTAATTTAATGATATTAAGATCATGATATTTACATACTAAATCGTTCTAAAACTTCGAATAACCAATATCTTAAATGTTTTTTTATTTGTTGTTAATTGGCTGGCAGTTTTTCTTTTTTTATCTTTTCTTTTCAATCACATAATGTTGGCTCAATTAAAGTTCATCCATCTGGCACGAATTACAATCAAAATGAAATCATACATATCTTCCGTGGTCAATAGACCGATAAGTCACCGCTTTAGCATATAACTTAATTGACACGGCTCTCACTGGCATGTGACATAACGTAATTAACACCACGGGTGTGTTGCTGCGTGTCATATAATTAGTGGTATAGCACAGTGGGTGTAGTTTCAAACAAGTTTAATATAGTTTGTCATTTTAAATAATATATTAACATAAAGCATACTATCAGTAAAAGATTAGTTTGAGAAACCCACTGAAAAAAGTTCATTGCAAGTATATTTATATACATAATGATAACGAAAATAATTATAAAAACTTAAAATATCAGAATTTCTTTTTTTTAAGTTTAGTGAAGCCACATTTGGACCCAAATCGAGAAAAAACACTACAAGATTATTATTTTTCAAAAATCATTTATTATAATGTCGAATTGCATCGCACGGATTATAATAAATTTTTCATCACCCATGCAGTGCATATTATTGATTATAAAGCTTATTTTAGTTTGAACATTAACAAAACCAGTGATATATCCACATGTTGTTAAGTCACTGCTTACACTGAGCAGATTTATGGATTATCATAAGGCCAACGAGGTATCAACAGTATGGAATTATTAATTAAATTTAATTATTAATAACAATATATATTATTTAGTTTATGTTGATGATGTATATGTAAATTTTGTGGACAAACTTTATTGCTTTCCTGTAACAAACGGCTTACGGTATATCAAAGAAGATACTGACGCAAACAAATGTCGGTCTGGATAACAGAAGTCGGTATAACGTGCGATATTCTTTGATCACCCAGACCACTGATCACATATAAAAACATAGACACTTCCGTTAAACATGCCTACTATCGATACTTGTTCAACCTTTCGCCCAGCGGGTGACATAATTTGTAGACAAACAATCGGATTATGAATTAATTTACCTTGACTAAATCTCATGGATACATTTAATTGCTCCATTGGAACAGATTAAATTAAAAAGTCAATACAGAATCATTTTAAAGAGTTGAGATGTTGCGATTGGTTATGGCCCGGAAACAGAACTGAGCGAACTGAACGTTGAGTGAACGCTGAACGAAGCGAACGCTAAGAGGAGTATTAAATAGAGCACTCAACTATACAGCGCTCGTGAGCGAATACTTGCGTTTGTGAGTGCATTAAATTAACCACGTTTAATCGAGTGCACGCAAACGGAGCGCGAACGGAGCGCGAACTAAGCGCGAACGGAGCGCGAACGGAGTGCAAACGGAGTGCAATTATGGGGTACTTGAGCGGTTTAGGGTCTGTATATGCAATCGATTTTATCGAAACATTTTTCGTAGTCCATGAACACACCATAGAGATTGTTTGGCGGAACTAAGTGTTTTTGTTATCACAGACTGTAAAATAAAGATGCAATCAATAGCTGATTTTCTCTTTTGGAAGTCGAACTGATTTGGTATTATTTTCATGGTCAATTTGGTTAATCTGTTTAATAAAATTTGAGAATAAATTTTCCATAAAATATTTGTCAACGTGATGTCCCTGTAATTCTTTAAACTTTCAGCGTCACTGCATATAAATATTGGAACAATGATACCCTCTCCTCTGGCGTTAGGTTACTCGCTATTTCAAAATATTTTGTTGAACAGGTTTAATAGAAAAGTTGAAATTTCGTCAAAAAATGTTTAAACAATTCTCATATCAATCCCACTGTTTTCGTTGTTGTTTTGTAAGAATACCGCGGTTTTTAATTCTTGATAACATATCTTCTTTAAAAAAACGTCTGGTATGGGAGTTTCAGTATTATTAGAATTTTCAGTATGGCATCTTTATAATTAGTCAGAATGTGAATGAAAATTTGATATGACCGTCTAAATTTTCAGCAGAGCTGATATTATTTTTTTATTGACGTACATGTATGGGGGGGGGGGGGGGGGTTCCAAAACTGTTTAGGTTTTGACTTAGCTAACATCGAGATTTCTTGTTTGTCATATTGTTGGTAACTGTTCTTTGATTTTCTTTTAATGTTATAATGTATATTTTTATATACATAATACAATTATGTTTCAAGACTTATTATACTGTAATCTAACATAACAACTTTCACGGTTAAAACATTGTTCGTTATTGAAATGTTTGTGTGTGCAGGTTGTGGTTTTTTTTTTTATATAGTGTTTTCCCAAATATTTTGAAAGCACGCCCTTTTGTAAGACTGGTAATATTGTCTACAACTTGGTCAATGTCATAATTATCAATGCTTTCAGTTATAGTGTATAGCGTATTACGAGTACTTGCGATTAAAATTCTTTGAAGTTTTGAATATTGTTGTCGTCCCATTTTAGATATTTTTTGTCATGTATATTAAATTTTAGTAAATAATCAACTACACTAGAATCATTCATCGAATGGAATGTGTATTCATCTATTAGTAGGAACGCCATCGGCTCGTTAAATATTATTTGTCGAAATCACGTGACACATTTGATATTTTGACAGAAAATTGGTAGAAGATAATTGTCTTCTAAAATCGTGAAAAGACTAGTTTTTACTGAAAGATCGGTCAATTTGTCATTTTCCTTCAATAACAGATAAGAAAAATATTCGTTTAATTTCGTTCGGGAAAATATTTAACAGTGCTATGCCTAATGCTGTACAAGTAAAATCTATAAAAGCGAGCAGATTTCCAATATGCCTAATAATAATGAATTGCCAAGTATGACACTTTGTAGTGCACATTCATCGCAATTAAGCAATAAATAACGTTTACAATATTATATTAAATAAAAATGTCAATGATTTATGTTTTAAATAATGTACATGTATGTTACATTGTATCAGTCACTATTTCAGTAATCAATACAATAATTTCACCTGTCCCAAAGCAGCATTTTGAATAGAATTATTGGTCTAATACTTATTTTATTTTACACTAATTTTAATTGTGCTTACGAGCCGCGTTTGAAGGCTGGGGTAATGTTTTAAGTTTGGAGATATGTCCGTCTGTCTATTAGATATCGTGTCCGCCCCAAAGCATTTCTATTTATTTCTACAGAAATACACAATTGCTTTTTATTATCGGCCTTTAGTCATGATTGGATACACGATTTCTATCATTCTCTGTTAAATCCTTAGTTATACATTAAAAACACATTGCAATTTGATATTTGTGTATTGCTCATTAAGGATATATAACTTGTATATTGCTGCCTAGTGTTTGTATGGGATTATACGCCTATCGTCAACATCTTACTTTAATGTAACGGCGTCCAGCGTATTTAGTCATCATTCAGATGGTTTTCCAATACTATACGCATCTTATATCTGCAAGTAACTTACTTCTTTCCCACAAATCCAGAAGTAGGGGAATCAAGGTAGCAAATCAAAGTTAACGACCGAGCATCACAGAGACTGTGTAAAATTACAGTCTGAAAAACTGTTTTAAGTTTTCTTATAAGGTAACCTGGCTTGCTAAGCTCAATCGGTAGTCAGTCTGACTATCACATTAAGGTCGTGAGTTTGAATCCTCGTCCAGCCAGTCTGAATGATGATTGATACATAACATAACGTTTCATTGTCATTTGTTGTTTTATGGCGTTTACTGACATTTTCAACACTTTTATAGTTATATTGTGATAGTGTCTACTTTAGACAGTATTTTCAAAGGCTGTCAAACTGGTGTATCATGTTGCAGACATGTGGTATGATACCCTACCAAGTCATATTATACTGACACTGACTAATTATCCTCTAAATGCTGAGTGTCAAGCGAGGAAACGTCTAATACCATGTTTCATCCAAATGACCCGGCTGGTATTATATATTACATGATCATATAATAATTTGTAAAACAATTTTCTCAGTTTGATAACATTAGCATGCGAAGCAACTTTCAAATATTTTCAGTGCAACATTCTGTAAACTTTAAGCACCCGTATATTTTTGTAGATAATGACTGCAAAATCAAAACCTGGCAATAATTGCTCAAAGCTCGGCTGCGATACAGCACACAAACATTTATTTAAGGTTAGCCTTGGATGAAATATGCGTTTGTTCAGCAGATCGGTTACTGCAGTTAGCTCTTAGGATGATGTGGCGAGTTTAGTTACTTTTGCTAGTGCTCAGGGTTAAGTCACAGCGTTGATTCCTGTCTCTGTTGGTGCGTTCTCCCATTGAAATTCTATGGAACAGGACACATGCAACACAAATATCACAATATTAGAAGAACCAAAGCTAGGGAATGGAGTGTGGACCAGAGAGGAAATCTTGATTTCTTATTCAATGTAAACTTTCCATCATAGCGTAGTGATTTTGGTTATAGGTTTTTCAGTTACGCGGTGAAATTCTATGGAACAGGACACATTATGTGTGGAAATAAAACACAAATACCACAATATTAGAAGAACTGAAGATAGGGAATGGATGTGGACCAGAGAGGAAATCTTGATTTCTTATTCAATGTAAACTTTTCATCATAGCGTAGTGATTTTGGTTATAGGTTCTTCAGTAACGCGGTTAGCTAAGTATATTTATTTTGCATTGTGTTGCCAGTTCGATTCTTGTAAGCTGCACAAGTACCTGTATTGTTGTTGTCATATTACTTCAGACAGTACTCTGACCTCTGCCACACCGGAGTATCATGCCGCAAATACATCGGGTGTGATAGCGAAACTGAGCCTTACATACCTGGAACTATTATCTAAATGCTGAACGCCAAAGAGAAAATATTCTAGCACCATTTAAATGTGTTGGTATGACCCGACAGGGTATCGAACCCAAGACATATTCCGCATGCGCTGCGGATCTCTACCACTAGACCACCGCTGCTTTGTAGAAGCAGGATAGTCCTGACAAAATGAAGAGGGGAAGATTACAGTCTTGTATATCTATCTGATAGTTGATCTGTTGTGTTTGGCGCACAGTGAATTTAAAGACTGAAAAGAATAAATGTAGGAATGAATAATACAATCGGGCTGATAAATAAATATACAGTGCATATATTAAAAAGGGCTTTAGACATGGAGACATATGCAGTAGACGGCATAAGGTCTCTCGGAACTTAGGAGCCTCCGGTGTGATTCAAATAGGGTAGATTCAGCAGTCTCTTTAATCAGAGGGGGGGGGCAGATATAGCCAGATTAAACTAGGCGTTGATAGACAATTTTTTTCATATTTGTAACAGGACGCGGGAAATTATTCAAACAGCCTGGAACTTGAAGCCTTTCGCTAACAAAACAAACAGAAAAGTATGTGAATATTTCTCAGAATATAATAGTTACAGTCCACATTCAGCGACAATGTAACAGGGCGAATGAGCAAGCTGACATATATTGTTAATTACGCACTGTACTGCCACAAATTTGAAAGTCATTCTCTGAATTTCCAATGGCGGATTTACTCTTTAAAAAAATTGACGTACACAACACCTTATCTCCCATACTTTATTAAAGTTTAACATATTTCTACTGAAAAACATGTGCGCTCATTCAGATTTGTGTTAATCTGCCCCCATCCCTCTAGACTGAAATCCTAAATCCACTCCTGATTTCCATACAAAAAACCATATCAATGTTTCTCTAAACATATGTAAGTCACAGTCACACATTGGATGAGAAAATTTGCAGTCAGTCGGGGATCTGAACCTGTGACCATTTATTGACAGAGTCAATGCTCTGCTTACCAGGATAGCCGGATTGCTGACATATATATATCGCACTGAATGTTTCGTATACACTGTGACATTTCGATACTCGACCTGTTGTCTAGGTGAATGAAGATAAAAGAAAATTTTTAGAGTCGTTAGGTGAATGTTTAAAATAGGTGTATGGTGCGTGATATTGTCACATGCTATTTTTTAGAATGTTTGCAATGGAAGAAATAAAGAACTCGTATGTGGGGAGATTCGTGAAAAAATGAACCGAACAGAAAAACAGGAAAAATATATATCGCCATACTAACAGAATTGTGCACGAAGGCCTACGTTGTAGTCTGTCCCATTTAATTTTACACAATTTAAAAGCCTTTCTTGTTTAAATCACACACATACACACACACACACACACACACACTGATTTGAAAATGGTTATGTCACTTTCTTTGTATCTAGCTGTGTTCATTTATCCTTTATCCTTGTCATGGTAACTTGTTATATTCATTCACTTCAGTTCGTCTGCATGTTTTACAGCGTTCGTAAAATGTACACATACTTTTAATTTGGCATAGATTATACTATTTATGTTTATGGTAATTCAAAACGGAAATATTTCAATACCGGCTACCATTTCATCCTCAACACATGATATTGAACTTATCGGTTAAGAACTAATTAATCATCGCCATGTTGGTATTAAGAGTAAATAATCTAAATTTAATGGAGGACGCATCACAAGTATTCCGCAAAAAGTTCCCGGCAAGAACATAAATCATAGTCCCGCACTCGGTAGAATTTTATTATGGCGTGGCGTTCCTACTGTGTACCGTACTTGCTGTGCAGTCAGCCATTACCTATCACTTGCGAGGTTGGTTTGCAGAAGTTTATAAGGCGTTGCCCATGCGCATCAATAACGTGATCTTAATGGCACGTGGTATAGTGTCAACAAAGTTTGACAGCTTATTGTCAAAATTATCTAGAAAGGAATCGTAATCTAAAACTTTCGATATACCGGTTATAAATAGTTTCCCCAGCTGTTTATATTGTTTAATATCAGTTTCAATTTGTTCACAAAAAAAGTTAAGATAAATAATTTGATTTAAAACGATTGACCCTTGTGCTACTATATATATGTGTGTGTTGCAAAAAAAATCATCATGCTAAAAATTGAACAATTCACTACTAAATTTGATTCATAGTATGCCAGTAGTGTTTTTCAACTATTATTATTTTATTTTTTAAACTTTCAAAAATGTTTTATAGTAAATTTATATATCTCCACCAAAACATCCTTTTCTAGTATTCTGAGATGTGTTACCATAAGATATGTTCGCTACAATAGCCTTGAATAACTAAATTAACGTTTGTTTTACTAGATAACCAGGTTACTGAAAATTACATCATTTTGTTTTATTGTTCCATGTAAAGCAGGGTTACATAATTTTCAGAGAGTCCATTGATATTCCAGGATAACAGTTCAAGGTCCTACTTACGACATCCCTAATATATACTGACATCCGTTGACAAGGGGTCACACACAGTACCGCCAACGAGTATCTTATATATATTTATATATAGTTTATTATTCACAAATTACTTGTAGGGCACTAAATTGTCTTACTTTCTTCAGCTGTCGTATTTTGGTATACAGCTGCAAATGCTTCCCTCATTTGTTGTGGTCACTGGATCCCGATTCATTGGGTTGGGTAAAGGAGTCCTTCGTAAACAAGAACAAAAACAACATTTTCCTGATAAACATATTTGATAGAGTCCCGTCAAATAATGATGACTAAGCTACATTTTAATTTCTGTAGTAAACACTGATTACTTAGTTACGTTATTACACTAATTTATGGTTTAACTCGGAAAGAAAAGGACATGACTCGAATTTTGTCAAGAAGGTGCTCGTTAAAACTTGCTTTAAATAATATCTGCTTAAATTTATTAAATAAAATACATAAAAGTTATGTTTCCGAATAAAATGTGTTTGTGTCAGCTTAAACTACAATAACTGAATACAACTGATTATCGAGCTACATTATTGAAACCAGTTTTGATATGTAAATCAAACGCTGTACAACTCAAGTATATGCGAATGTGTCCTTTTATTTTTTTATAAAATGCAGTAATATTATAATCAGTTAAACACTATAATGTATCATGTAATACTAAAACAAATATACAATCCGATGATATATTTTACCTGATAGATACAAAATTATGCTTAGCATTTAAAATAGGTCACTATCACATGTTTGAAAATATACTAAAGACTATTCCTATTTAGAAAAGTGGGCAAATCTGTGCCACCCACTGACTACCAGTAATGATGTAGGAAGAAACGGAGTTTAAAAATGCATAGAATTACAGCATGTAACCTAAACCAGCTCTATGTAATAATGTATATACATAGAAAGTGTGCATAGTATTATAAAACATAACAATTACAGAATTATTCATGACGTTTATGCAGAATGCTTAATACTGTTATCATTTTGACTTTAATATTCCAATAAGAAGCGTATGACTTAACGGTCCATGGATCTTAAAAATCAAATATGTATATTACTTACCAGCATAAAAGCCTTACGCTATTATGTACAGTTGTCAAAAATATTGGACGATATATGTGTAATGGTTAACACAATAAAAGTATATATCGTTGGATACCAAACATCCTTAAGCTGACATTTGCGTAAATCCAATGGTCTAACCACCTTCTTTAAGCACACACAAACACGGCTAATTTTAAGGAAAGTTTGAATAGGCAAACATATGTAATTCTGCATGGTATCTGAATTCCAGAATCCAATTTTCGTCGACGTATTCTGACTTGTTGCCCCTGTGCATACTTTTTGAAAATATAGCGAGAGAGCTCTAACTCTGGGGATATGACAATTTCTCGGCAACATATTTATAAGAAACAGACATTCATCTAAAATTTGATTTGTTTTCTGTTCTATCATTTTTAACGCCATCGATGGCTAACATAATCACGAAATTAAAAAAATGCATATATATTACCTTAGGTATTCATGTAAAGACAAGGCGGAGCATATTGCTGATTGTTAACTATTGTCTTAAACATACAAAAAACATGTTTGTTATGTTTAAAGTATCGCATCACAATAGATATACTTGTAACCAATGAATTCCTATAATAGTAAATAGCATACTGCAGCTGAATTAAGTGTGCAGAAGAAATGTTTTTATGGTTACAAATTTCCCCGAGCGTAAAAATACATGACAAAATGGCCTAATATAATAAACAGTATTAATTGAAAATGGTATGCACATAATGTTTCAACATAATCACCCCTGCTTTCAATGAACTTGTTCCACCGATGATCCAAATTATTCCATCTCGGAATAGGTTTTGTTCCTGTTCCTATCAAAAGTCATTAACAGTACAGATTCAATAACGTCATTGTAACTGTCTTCTATGCAGTATAGATTTAAGTTTGGGAAAAAAGGTAAAACTCTGAAGGTACTAAGTCAGGTGAATACATGGAGAATTGGGGAAAGAAGTTAAGAGGAAAAAAAATACTTCTCTCTCCGTATTTTCTTTTGATTTTCTCCTTCATTTCTTGCAAATATGTGGCATGGTACTGGCGATGGTTGGTTTGACCTCTCCGAAGATAATCCACCATAATTACACCCTTGCGATCCAAAACTCTGATATCATCAATTTGTATAATGATGGCACCTGTCTCAACATCTTTGGTGGAGGTGAACCATGATTTTTTCACGACTTGCTTTGATCTTGTGACACTAAGTCGAAGTGATGAAAACGTGTCAAAGGCTTTCTGGATATATTCACCCGGGTTTACTGGTTTAATACCTCTGTCTTTGTACCAATCTTGACAAAAGTTTGTTCATTTTGAAGTTAGAATTTTAGGAATTTAATTAGATAAGATTTTTCCTTTGTAAATAAATTGTTAATCTTTAAACTTTGTTTATTTTTTTTGCTGATTTACTTATATTGGATAAGTCTGACCCATAACAAATCTTCAGCGACATTTCACGACATCAAAATAATTGATTTATTTGTCTGAATATTAAGTGTCATTTATAACAGACGATGAGTAATAATCACTATTTCCTGGGGCACTGGAACATTAACAAGTACTCCAGCACATCCATTTTTGCAAGTAATTGATAACTATTCTACTTCAATCAGCGGTGAGATACGAATGCAAATCAATAGCAATGTCGTATATCAGTCATCACGGAGTTTGTTGTCGTGCGTATTGATAATCACGCGCGCTACCGAATGAGCTAACCGTGCCCTGAAACGGTAATGAAACTTGGTAATTTGTTTTGTGTTAAACGATGTCATGGCCACTGAACATACTTCAATAGTAAAGCAGTACTGAATATTTCAAAATTTGACAAGAAAAAATTAATCAGATATGTCAAGCTTTTTTTAACAAAAACGTATTTTATCCATTACGCGTTATCGGAATTCGAAGAAACCCATTATCATCTGGATGTATGGATAGTAAACGAAAATCATCCTAATAACATTCTTGATCAAGATACTTAATTTACTAAATAGTTTAACCAACGAAACTGCCGTAAACTGCCTAATACCAATATAAGTGTAACTGACCGTGCGGAAAGGACAAATCGTGTATAAGTTATTTTTGAATGACCCTATGATTGTAGACCACCGTTTCCCCTGTACATGCAATAATTCGAAAACTATATTTAAAAATGTAGATTAGCGATATTCTTTCCTTGTAATCATATTCAGATAAAGTTAGAGACAATATGACCTTTGCTGCTGCCAACTGAAGCATCAGGTTGAATACCAGACTGATACTGACCCTATGGACTGTCGAGGACGCACCTCATAAACAACTCCGTTTTGTAACAGGGACTAAATGAAGTGTAGTTGCACACATCCCGCAAACTGCGCGACTGTCTCTGTTCTTGGAACCGTTGATCATTGCACTGAATTGCTTGCTAATAATAGGCCTGTTCCAGCTCTAAAAACTGAGTTACATAAGCAAAACGTATTGACGAGACATAAACATGTTCATCAAAGGCAATATCGAGCATTCTTGTTTTGTTTGAGCGGTAAATCACAGTTTTCATGGAAATATGATTGCAATTCTAAAACCACACACACTAAAAATACAATGCTTAAAGGTAAACAAATATATGATAGATATGAGTAAAGTTGTATGCACGTTAAAAATGAGAGATACAGGTACATCCTAATTAGCACATGTATGTTTGCATTGTGTTACACAAAAAAGAATTGCAAAACATTCTACATTTGTTATGCACAATTTATTCTCACTTTTTAATCAAATCGACTTCCTTATTAAGAATAAATGCAAATTATTCGATAGTCTTGTACGTTCTACACTAAATTAATGTGCAACTATATGGGGAAATATTGCGGCTAAAGAAATTGAACAAATCCGTAATAAATGTTGTAGAAAAATATTGTGTATAAAAAATCAACAAATATTTAAGATGTATATGGTGAGCTGGGACGAACATCCATGAATATAGTTCGGAAAATCAAGAAATATAAGATTATTCTAGGCTAGCTTTTTTTTTTATATAATATGCTCCTTCAATTATATCTCTGAATGCACGGTCACAATGTATATGTTTGATATACGAGATTATATATGTTTACATGACCTCGTATATCATACATGTACATTGTGAACGTGCAATGCGTGCGTAATACTATTTTTTTACTTAGAATTTTGTGTTTACTGGGATATATGTCTGTTCCTTTCAATAGTTTAGCTCTTGCATGATATACAATGCTTGAATGTATTAACATACACCATTATACAAAACTCGATCCCCATAACTGTAAGCATGCTTACTTTCTTACATAAAACACAACTTTAACGTTCATATGTTTTGTTATACCAAATCCATTATATTTTTCAAAATATGGAGTAGCGCTATTAAAAGTTTATTTATGGCATTAACAGACAGTTATATATTTTTGAATATCCTAAATGTTCATTCTTATTCAATTCCAAATTTCAAGGAAATTGCTTTGCTATATTTTTTTTTTTTTAAAAAATACGTAAATGCTAGGTAGATTAAATTTCAGGTGGCGGAGGTCAGCTGTTCCGTTTAGTGTAGGACTGTTAAGGTAAATGCGACATGTTACCTTTAAACGTGGCCTAAACTTTGATATTTATAGCATATTGCATCCTTTCTCAGTGTTTGAACATACGGGCGGGTGGACGAACAGACAGACGGACGGACGGAAAGACGGACAGATAGACATATGTTATCATACATCATATTTATATTTACAGGAAATGCTGTTGAACAAAATGAAACACTGTTTTATGACGATGCTGAGAGTTGGGATTATATGGCAATAAAAGAATTAGAAGAAGGTTGTATTAGATGAAGGTTGTAAATAGTTTATCTTAAATATGTTTTATTCTCTAATAGTATTATAATTTGTTTAAATAAAATACAGTTATATCATTATGAACAACTATATTATTATACATGGTAAAGGATTTATTTGGGGTTCACAATCCAGAAATTCCTAGATTTTGTCGTATGTTGCTGTTGTTTCAATTATACAAGTGAAGAACGATACATTAGTTTTATGAGTTGCCGTAGTTACCCACGCTTGAGCGACACAGCCAGAACTATTTTTAATAAACACTAAGACTGAGATCATTATTATAAATAATCTATAAAACGCTAAGTTTTAACTGCAACGGTAATAACGTTGTAACTGCATATTTACCGTTAGAATAGTATAAACAAAAATAACCAACTATAGCAGAAGTAAAGTTCAATGAGACTCATTGCAAGAGGCACAAAACGGCTCATTGTAAAAATCCAGGTCATAGTGGCTCATAGTTCAATCACAGGTCAGTCCGTCAGGATAATGAAAAAGAGTGGGGCGGTGAAAGGCGGGAGCGCGCAGACCTCATATTTACAGAAGAGTTTGATAAAGGCGCTAAATGTGACAACGCAGTCTTCCCCCATAGCGCGTTTTTTTCTAGAATGACGGGTATCTTCTTAAATTATCACAAAGTCTGCGTTCTTCCTGTTTGCATTAAGTACTCTTTCAATAGTCATCGCTAAAGTTGAAATAGTTTCCGAAGTGTCACTAAAGTCACAATACAATACATCTTTGATATATTGTACACAGCTAATGTGTTTTCATCTGCTAATTTTTACTCAGTAGTATTTATATGCTCATATTTACTTAACATCTTTCATCTTAAATATTCACAATTATATAACTAGTGCTTGTATTTAAGGACGTCCTTAAACACACGCACTAGTTGTATAGTTGTGATTATTGTTTATAGCAATTAAACCTGAATATTGAATATAATCAAAATCTTAATATTTATACAAATATGCTCATTTAGTACAAAAACTTTAATTTTGCAACTGCAATTTATTTAACGATGGCATACTTTAAGAGCTATTTTTTCTCAAACTACGCGGTAAAATGTATTTATTGTTCAAGATACCATAGCATTAAATTGTTATATCTAAATAGTTCATCTTAGCTCGCAGTCAAGAATATTTCAAATATTATGTCAAATAAAAATAGGAAAATTATTTTAAAAATTAGCAAATATGTATCGGAAGTTTTTAAGATAAGAAAACTAGCACTAGAGTAAGTAAATAATATTTAATAAGGAAACTAATTTACGAGCTTAGCAAATCCCTATAATATGTAACTGTTTCTTATACTCAATATGTGTATAGCTTAGTATATAACTTGATGTGCGTGTTGTACATTGTGTCATATTTAAAACCATTGTAAATGGCTTAAGGCAAATGTTTGCCTCAAACTATTACAAAAATAACGGCTGTATGAATACTTTCCAACACAGCCAACCGACAATATGCACCAACAGTTTATCGTTGAAAGAATCCCTCCAAAGTAAAATGCATATAATAAACATTAACCACCAACTCTACAGCTTCCCGCCAGATGATTAAGGTAGTTATAAGAACTATCAAACTACATGTATTAAACTCGTCGAAGTCAACAGTGAATAGCGGACTAATTAAACTGTAATATACCGATTGTTTTCTATAAAAA
This sequence comes from Panopea generosa, assembly GCA_029582155.1. Lineage (NCBI taxonomy): Eukaryota > Metazoa > Mollusca > Bivalvia > Adapedonta > Hiatellidae > Panopea > Panopea generosa. The sequence continues at coordinate 27,940,703 of CM055906.1, read as the reverse complement.
ACTGATATTCACATTGACCTTAAAGGGGCCTGATATGTAAATATATGCGGCATGCGCGCTCCGTCTTTCACTGCCCCCTCCCCTTTCACTCATCAGCTCTTATGCGGACGGCTTGACTTGGAATGGGATTGAACTCTTAGCCCATTTGACCTTGATTTTCACCTTGCGCCTCTTGCAATAAGCCTCAATGGCCACTACTCATTGCTTAACTGAAGAAGGAAAGATGACGTCAAACGCATTCTATGCAAAAATCAAGTGTTGCGTTAAGTAAGGATAAACGCCAAACAAAATGCGGGAAATGATACATTTACAGAGAACTGAGATTAAACCATAATTGTGCCATGCGTTAATATTTAGGTGGCATCTGAGAATATGACCTAAATTATATGCATTAATAGTACACAGGACAGACGATTGCAAATCAGCTCGTCGTTTGACTAAGTTAAAGACACCGTCTATAAATATCGATGCGTTACCATAAAAGCTATTTGCAACAACTCTGGAATATGTTATTGAACTGTATATCGCATATTAACTGAACATTTAAGCATATATAAAACAAGTGCCAGATGCGTCTCAAGTTTGTTTATACAAGAAAATTTAAAAACAGGATTGGGAAAAGCACAAAAAGATCCTCAAAAACTTTGGCAGATTCGAGAATGATTCTTAAATCGTATTGTCACTACATATAAAACCATTTTTTTCCTATACGATTCATAAACAAAGAAACGATATATTCAATGAAAAACATCTACCTCTCCGTCATCCAGAGTATTCTTCTTTATTGATAAACAGTAAATGATTTTACAAGATGCTGTTGCTGACCCGGCACTGTCGGAATACATTTATAATCTCGTATTGTCTGTTCATTGCGAGTTTGGATGAAGATATGACTATGGAATTACATAAACATGATAGCCACATTAATAATTCAGTTTTCATTCCGTGATTTACTTGAAAGAAATGATTAGGCCTTTTATCACAGACATTACATCATAAACCCGTCTGCTAAATGCCCTGCCTGCTGGAAAACAAGCCCAAGATATATTAATAACTGCTTCATTGCCTTTTTTATTGAATTGACAAAGAGTTCTATACGAAGAAAAACTAAAAACTGTAGTTTTATCATCAGCAAAAGAAACACCAAATGCCATACAACAATCTTCATTGGTACACATAAAGTCATTGCATTCGTTTTTTGCCTTATAACCTAAAATACGAAGTCATAGACATAGTGAGATAATATATTTTGGCCCGATCTCTTTGCAACAATCTACTATTTCCGTCTGGTTATGACAAATGGTTTATTAATCTCCAATTTCAACCCGACTTTTGAAGACCTATCGGAGACATTCGAAAATAAGACAAACAGAGCCTACAATAGGACTAAATGTTATTTCTAGCAATACTTTTTTCACGAATGGAATCGGCTACTTCGATTTGTTTTCATCAATAACCGTTTGGTTTGAATATGACTCTATTTTAAGATTAGACACTAAAATCATTTAATAATTTGTAAATAGATGTTAAGACTTTTAAATATAGTGAATTGTATGATGACGTATTTAATTTCCATATGAATATAAGTATAAACAAGGCATTGTTACAGAATGCGTTGATAAACATTAATAAATGCAATACATTCGGTATATTGTATGTATGCATTTGTAAAAATATATATCAAATATACTATGCTTATTATGTTACATATAGAATATTTTGAACAGGCCAAAAGGAGCTGAACAGATTTGAAGGAATTCATAATGTTCTGTGTATTGACATATCCGACAGCATGAATGAAGGAAATGCGTGGCAGCAGGTGAAGACATTTGTTAACGACTATATCGATGGTATGTGGCAACCATTAGTGTAACAAAAATGGTTACGGTTGCGGTCTCTAGTGTAGCAATTGTTACACTAAGCTTGTGTTTGGGCATGTACTGATAATTGATTATAAAAATGATTCACTTAGTGTAACAATTATATTCTATCTTAGATGTATACACCCTGCTATGAAGTAGCAGTATATGTCTTACCCATGTTCGTTCGTCTGCCCGTCTAATCTGCTGCGTAGAGTGTCCAATCGGCCGGTGATAAATTGAATTTACACACACAAATTCATTTTGGTGGATTTTACATTTTATATTATGTCAAGATCATCGTCGCTACAAATAGAATAATGATATCCTAGTAAAAGCGGTATTTTGAGTTTTAATTGTCAGAAAAGGAATACTAATATTGTTTGGGGGATTAGGGTCGAGGTTAAGGGAGCATGAGGTCAAGATCACTTTCACCAAAATTAGACAATTCATAAACACTGATATTTGTCATTCATCAATTGTTCTATTCCGCATCCCCCCCCCCTCCCCCACCCCACAAATGTTCTACTCTTGAAAGTGACACAGATAATCATGACCAAGGCCAAGGGGATATACGGCCAGGCTACGAGGCTCTTACTACTTTGTCAGTGCTCTACTTTATCTATGCTTCATTTCAAAGGCATTATCTCAACGGTATGCTGACGTTGAAATATTATTATTTAATTTATTGTGTTCTTATATTGGACCTTTGGTAATAATGGAACATCACTAATAAAACTATCACTTAAAGTTAAAAAATGACACTTATAATCTCAAACTGTTCCAAAAAACGTAAATAAACAGCAGTCTTATATGATATATGCGAAATCAGACGGACGATAAAACCGGTACATCTATGACAATGTTTTGTTTTTAGTGAATGTGACATTGACCTTGAAGAATGGACGAACGAACGGTACGACGGATAAACGAACATGTGTAGCACTATATCCCCCCCACCCCCCTCCCCCCCCCCCCCCCCTCTCCTCATTTCAAAACGGTGGCAAAAACCACATGTAGCAGTATTAAACTAGTAAATTGTATAAATTGTGTAATTTGTTATACTATGTAGAGATATCACAGAGAAGATGATTTCTGAAATTGCAACAATATGTAATATATTGCCCCTTACTGTATCGAAATATGTATACACCTATAAGGTTTGAGGTTATGGACTTATATTTGTTAAACAATGAACAACGCAAAAATGATTTAAAAGAGAACCACTATATTTCTGTATTCTTTGAATCAGTTTCTGATAAGATGTAGATCGCATGCGCGCCGAAGTGAAGATCGAAATGGACTATAATTATATTTATTATAAAATGAAATGAACATGTTTTATGGTATTATTTTTAGAATCAGTAAAGTCAGTGCGATAGATAGATATAATGGTAAAGCATTATACTCATGATCATTATTGATTATGGATTAATAAATGACACCTATACTTACATATTTTATAAAAAAAAATTTAAACAATCCGTATATTCATAAATACAACACTGTTACCGTTATAAAATAACTATATTCTCTTGTTGTAGGCTTAGAAGGATATCCATCTGGAATGAAATATGACAACTTGGCCTTAGTCACATTTGGACACGAGACGAAAGTAGTAGAGAGACTCACAAAGAGATTCTCTGATATTCGAAAAGCCTTCGGTAACTATTCAAGATATTTTTACTCAATACATAAATACAAACATAACTCACATATACTTATACTAATCTACGCCAAACTGCATTGATTAACGAACTTAAATATTAATAATTTTTCTTTAAAAAGGAACGGCTTGTCTCTTTGAGAACCTTGGCGTTATTTAAAGTATTTTGTCGATAAAGGATGGGCGTAAGGGCTTTTCAATTTTTGGTAAGAGACAATCTTGGTGTGTATGTGTGTGTGTGGGGGGGGAGGGTATACCTCTCCCGCTGGTGGAGGTACTCCTGTTGGGGGAGGTGGAGTACAAAGATCCCAAGCTGTTGAATATAATGTAATATGCACCACAGATTTCGTATTAATTGATAAATAAACAAAAGGATATTCGATACACTAACTACGAATTGTACTGTTGTAAAATCATTTAAAAAGTAAAAAAAAATCGTTTTGCAACTTTTCTTATTTCCTGCATAAGCTTTTCCAAAATGTGCCGTCTTCTGACATTCAAAGGCAGGATTTTGTACAGTACCCGCTTGATCTATTTAATAAAAAAACAGATAATACCAAGTAAACATGTCTTTTTATATGGAAATGCTTCCACTCGCAGCACGATGATAATCTGTATATTAAAAAAACTAGTCCGTGTTTTTGGTCTGCCATCTTATTAGAAGTCCCCGATAATCACCTATTGATCCTAAACAAGTGTTCATAACTCGAGCACATAGGATAGGGCAACAAAACCCAAGTAGACAGTATCAAAACAGACCAACCAACGTGAATGTCACTGAATATCTGCAAATTTCAGCAGATTTTAACATTGCTCGGAAGATACAAGAGGCTCGAACGTGCATCTGGTCAAAATATAAACGTTGAAAGCCAAATCGTCTAATGCAAAAGTACTGAATATGTTTTCTGCTAGATGACTCTTGGATAAAAGACTGCTATGCAAAAAATTACTTGACTGCAATTCCTTCTTGAATGATAGCAGACTGGCACAGAAAGGCAAAGTCGGCACAGCTGAATATTTCCATATGATCTGCAGCCGGTGTAACATTAAAATATGACCCCGCTGAAAAATTAACCCATGGGTCACTTTTCAACGGATGAGTGATCAATTTATAACATTGAAAACTGACCCCGACCGTTAATTAATGACCCTCCTACACGTGAAAAATTGACCCTCGTTAAAATCTGATCACCAACAATTGGAAACTGACCAAATAGTCGGCCGGAAACATTGCAACATTGAAAACTTATATCATAAATTTGGATGTTCTCGTGGATAAAAAGAGTGAATTGTAACCGGAAAATGTTGGTATATAATACATCAAGGAATTATACAAGTCCTTGGATATATATATATATATATATATATATAAATGGCCGGTATGCTATAGATACGTTGTTTGATTGGTAATAACACGTGTGGTATCGGATTGGTGTTTGTTGGGATTGCATTTCGTTAATGTAGTTGTTGTTTCAAAAGTTAAGAATGCGATGAAGCATTCTTTCACCAACTCTCTCTCTATGTCTCCGTCTCTCTCGATTTGTTACTCGGGCATCGGCTTCACATTTTTGGTTAAAACTTTGCATGCAAGTTACCGTCATGCAAATATCTCATTAACCACCTACTTAATTGATTTGAAACTTCACCAAGTCTTCAGGTTTGTCAAACAATCAAATTAATTAACTCTTGGTTGAATTTAATGCAAATTACGGCCATTGTTCGACTGGTTAAAGTTTTCCGTGCACCGTGATATCATGTACATATCTCAGTAACTTCATATGCGATTGATTTAAAACTACACTCACGCCCTCGTGTTATTAAACATAGTCTCCCAGCTATGTCCCATACCTCTGATGGTGATTTTGACAACAATTATCCCCATTTTCTGCATTTGTATATTTTTCATATCTAACACTCACCTGACCCACGGAGAGGACCGAATTTAATGTTGGAAGAATTTGTGGCCGAACCCAATTTCTATATTATAAATAGAAATAAAATATGTTTAAACCACAAACAAATATCTTGGTTAAACTTCTTTCCTTACTTAAAACGTTTAATAACTCAGAAACTGATATAGAACCCAAAACTTAATAACACTCACTTGTGTGACAAAAGTGCATGTGTATAACAATTAATATAACTTGGTCAGGTCTTCAGTATCTATTGACAAAGCAGTACGAATAGTGCAAAAAAATATTCCTATATTTAATACAAGTCATTAACTTTTTTGTAGTATGTAAAAATATTTAACAGCCTTAACATAAAGGAGAATGCAGGTTGCACATCGCTGTTAAAGGGAGTTTTGCATTATATAATGATATGATTAAATTAAATGGTTCGCATGGATTTTGTCAATGTCAGTTTGAAAAGGAATTGTTGTTGTTGTTGTTTTGTGTGTGTGTTTTATGTGGGTGTGTGTGTGTGGGTGGGGGGGGGGGTGTTATCACTAACTGCTGTAACAACCATTTGTAATCAAAGCAACATTGGACACTGCAGATGCAATGCCATATTACAAAAAGATTAGATTCCCATCTCGATTTTTTTCAAAAAAATAGCTCAGGAAGACCGGGCATATTTTTTTTATTTATAGGTGACATTGACTTAGTATAAGGACGAAATAACAACTTGTATAAATGTTGGTTATATTTTAATCAGGCCTGGGTTATCTTTAACAAAATGTTAAAAACACTAGTATAAATGATATCTGGTATTTAAATATCAGTTATTTTAAAACTTAGGATAAAGATAACCATGAGTTAAAATTAAATCAACGTCAATACAATTGGCTACTGAAGTCCAAACTATTCCACAGTTATACAGTCGGGGGGGAATAAAATAGCATTGTACCTATTTCTGACTTGTACTTCTAACTGTGAATGCGAACCCGCCAGGTTCAATTCAGGGGCCCCGGGTTCGATTCCCGACGGGCACGTTCTTTGTGACAAAATGTTCTCCGCCTCTGTTTGAAATAGGAAAGATGTCAGTTACTTGCAAAGATCGATTAGTAATGAATTTCTGGAAACCCGTTAGGATAACTGACCGCCATTATGTAACTGAAAACTGTTGAAGTGGCATTAAACCTATTACACTCAATCAACTTGTAAATGTGACCTTGATCTTCGACCTATTGGTAGTTTTCTCGTTCTTGCGAACGTCACATTTTTGTCTCGTTATGTTCAACTCATATGTACTTATCAGTAGCTTTTTTTAATTCTCCGCGGGAAAACATAGATTTGATCAAAGGATACAAGTTGATGATAGAGTTGGTTTAATATATACACAAACCTTCCTGTTACTTCAGAGGCTCATTTTTGTTTATTGCAACTAGAGAAAAACAGACAACAAAGTCAAATCCTCGATATTTGCCCTTCTATATAAAGATAAGGAATTGTCAGATACCGGCATGTTTTTGTTAAATAACTTAACGTTTATATATATATATATACTGTTTTAAGTATATATACTTTAAGAGTTAATATAGCTGGCAATATACTTAGTCAGTTATCCAAGGACAAAACAATAACTGCACAGTTTGGATGGGATTACAGCCAGTCTTCCTCGTCACAGAGAAGACTGAATACATTAGGAATAACTGATTAATTGCTATTTGTTTTGTTCCTGTAATATCGTAGGGCTTATATTTGGTGTAGCTGCAAAAATACATAAAACACTATACATGGAACACTGTACATGCCCTTCCTCAACACACACATACACACCGGCGTAGCTACATGGAGGCACTGCAGGCCAAGGCCTGCACTTTTCCCAGAAATATAAAAGTAATTGGTATATGATTTTACATAGAAAAATGCACACAAATTACCTGATAATGCACCATTGGTCATTTACATTTTTAACAAAGTATGGAAGAGTACCCCAGAGCCCCTATCAAAATGTCTAGACCTGCAGGACCAAGCTAGGCCACTGTCATACACACACCACCTACCCAAATTTGCAGGCGTGGTGGGGGACATTCTCCTTTACGTCTTGGTTCGTAGTACTGGGAGTGAAACTCAATTGAGATTTACTTTTTAATACATCTTATAGTTTAGTCTTAAGTTTCTTGTGTGTGTGTGTGTGTGTGTGTGTGTGTGTGTGTGTGTTTCCTTAATAAAAGCGTTTTAATTAAAAAAAAAAATATTACAGTAAATACTTATCATATCGGTCCCCCGTAAAACTCACTAGAATGCATGATCTTGACTCGCAGTGTACTAGGTTTGATACTCGTTAGAGATTCGCTTTTAAATACATCTAGGTGTGCGCGTGTGTGTGTATGTGCGTGTGTGCGTGCGTGCGTACGTGCGTGCGTGCGTGCGTGCGTGCGTGCGTGCGTGCGTGCGTGCGTACGTGCGTGTTTAAACAATAACGCTTAAAAGTAAAGAAAAACATTGGCGTAGATAACAACCATATTTTCTAAGAAATTAGTAGAATGTAGCAGTTAAGTGTTTAAGATATCAATCATTCAAGTTTCGGAGTGGTTCCCCGTATCCCAATAGCGGAAGTAGAGCAGTATTACCGCTACCAGCGGGAGAGGGACACCCTTCCCACACATTACCCCCGGGTTGCCTCTTTGCAACAACTGAAGTGCTCTTACACCAATTAAAGTATCGTTTGCCTACAAATACGCATAAGTTACTAAAAAATGGCAAGCCGTTCATTCTTAAACGAAATTGTATTAATTGAAATAAAAACAGTATCTTGCATTTTGTGTGTTATAAACGGATAATAGATGGATGTATAATAGATATGAAACACTGAATTCTTTTATTTATCAGGAATATCATTTAAAACGTTGACATTTTTCAATAGCATAAGATAATGCAATCAAATGATATATAAGGAAGGTTAATATATAAGGAAGGTTGATATGTTGTTAAAGGAAGATACAGAAAATAACCCAAACGACAACAAATGGTGTTCCCTAAAAACTTGCTTTGCTCTTGGGATTTCAAGACACCTGGTTTTATCAAAACGTAGGCAATGTACATTTATTTACATCTAACGTTAAGCAATGGTTAAAAGGTCAGTTTTGCAATACCTGTCAAGCAGATTAAATAAACCGAGTAGAGTTGTGTTATATTAATGTTAATTTTATTGGTCAACCATATCTAAATATATTTAGTGTAAAAAATGTTTAGAATAACCAGACAGACGGACTAAACCTCAAAGGACACCAGTAAACGAAAATAAATGTGCTATTTCATTTTGTTTCAGACTAATATTAATACTGATTTAAATAAAAGTATAATAGTTATTATTGGAGATTTCCAACTATGATCAAACTTGTAGAATTATAGAATTTCATTATATGTGTATAAATGTATTTTGTTATTTTGAATGTCAAAAAGAGAGTGAGAAAAGAAAAAAGAACAAAAGACATGAGGACGCTCTACTTGCTCATTGTAACCATAGCACTTTTTGCAATTTCATATGTTTTACCCTCTTTAGGGGTTGTCTTAACAACTTATGGATAAATACCCCCACCACACACATAGTGTACAAAAAATTGATGGCTATGAAAATGTTATATTTTAAATTTCCATTTCATTCATTTATAAAACAAAATATAGTCCCTCGTACATAACCCTTATACAACCCAGTCCCTTAATTGTCACAGCTTCAATCACCCACTCTTAGGTATTTGTTATGACCAGAAATCCTTACGCTTTTAAATAGAAGATTTTTTGTACACATGGATGCGAAAATGAAAGAAAAACTGTTTCCCCAATAATGTTCCTAGTATGTAAAAGTAAAAGTCACTTTGCAGGGCACCAATATCGTCCAGCCCCTTGATATGCAGAATCTGGAATCCCTTGCTGTAAGGATAACTTTTATCAAATATGAAAAGTTATTGAGAGGAAGATTTATGAAAATTCCCAATTTTAAAAATGTTGCCCCCACCCCATGACCCTTTATGGAACTTCAATCCTCATTATTGGACAAAATCAAATTCACTGTTACTAGACAATGCTTTATATCTCAAACTGAACAACATATTTACATAAATTGACGAAAAATGATAATTTCCATTTTCCCATATTATTCCTATGTAAAACTCAGTCCCCTTACAGGGCCTCTTTACGCCCCAGTGCCTCTTGATTTTTACAAATATAGAACTCTTAATCATAGGGATAATCTATATCAAATATGAACAAATTTAACTGACCGGTTGTTGAGGAAAAGATTTATGACAGTGTTCAATTTTAACCATTTTGTGACCCCATCTAGCGCCTTTTAAAAAGTAAATTCTTCGTATCTGACAAAATATTATATTTATGACTAGAAGATGCTTAAAAACTCAAATTGAATAAAAAAATCATAAATGGATAAAATCATGAGAATTTGCCGTTTTCCAATAGTTTTCCTATATAAAACTCAAACCCCCTTACAGGGCCCCTATCAATACAAGTCCTTGATTTGTACAAAACTTAAACCCATACTCATTGGAATAATCTATATCAATTATGAACAAATATGACTGACCGGTTGCTGAGAAGAATATTTTTGAAAATTTTCTATTTTAACCCTTTTTTGACACACCCTAGCCCCTTATGAAAAGTTAATTCTCCTTCTTGAACCATGTCAATATTTCTTATGACTAGAAGCTGCTTCAGTACTCAAATTGAATAATAATTCTACCCAAATTGATGGGGGAAATGATAATGTTCCGTTTTCCAACAGCATTCCTATAAAAAACTCAAAGTCCCCTTAAAGGGCTCCTATAACTAAAGCCCCTTAATTTGTACAAACTTTAGACTTATACTCATTGGGGTGATCTATATAGAATATGAACACATTTGAAAACTCACAATTGTATAAAACAATGCACATATAATCAAGGAATGGTCTTGTATTTCGATTTCGTCAACATAAATATTTTTGGAGGAATACTACCATTAAAAAAATGTGGATGTGGGTGCACTATTCGTTAATTGACAATATATCAATTGATACTTGCCGTCGTCTATATGAAAATGTCCTCATGGGTTTAAGACCTTCTGGAAACATGAAAATAAATCTTATAAACACAAACATGTTGGGATATTGTGGTAACTATGTGCAATATTGGGCATATATTTTAATTTTTTATTCACATTAAGTATAAATTTTGCAATACCGGTGAATTGAACATAAAAAAGGGAAAAATATAATGGTGTCGCTGAGTATTTTTTCAACGACATCGTTTTAAGTAAGTCATTGATAAGTAATGCAAGTAACTTACAATTATGTGTATGAGTATACCTGTATTAACTCCAATGCAGTTTCGAGACAACACCATGTTACATGTATAACGTTGTGATTATAGCTGCGACGGTTGTTTTTCATTTCATTTGAGTATTTTGATAATTTAATAAAAATTATATTATAATAACATTGCATAATTAATATTGTAGTCAATATGGTTAGACAATTTCAAACCATTGCGGATTTAAACATGTTTTAGTACCCGTCTGACACAAAATGGAACTTTTATATTTAGAAGTGTATTTCTAGCGATAAATTTTCATTTTTTCAGCCGATATCAAATTGCGTGGACCAACTCCAATGTATGGAGGATTAACTTTGGCAAAGGCTGCTTCACAAGCATCATGTATGTAATTTAAACAAAATATTTCTACAATATTTAAATAGACATACATGTATTAGCGGTTGATAGGTGAGCCGATTTTGGTGAAAACTACTGTTTGAAAGCATCGCCTGTCAGTACGAATATAAGCTAAATGGCTATCATATATAAAACGTTTGATTTAAAGAATATCTAAGAATCTATTGCAATTGTAAAGTAACAAGATTTCCCTTGTTCGGAACTATTTTGTTTAGATTATTGTGTTTTAATAGAAAATAACACTTGTAATGGGATTTCTCAAACAGCTTGAGTTATATTAAAATATGTTTTGGGTTTCCTTATATAAGTGATCGAGAAAAGTTTGCATTATAATACAAATGATACAAACATACAGAATGCTGACATACACTGCTTTCTTCACGTGGTTTCGAATGAATTCTTTCAAAAAATCATTTTATGACTCATGCAAATTTCTCGATTAATGCATAAGTCATGTGTAATAAAGTTATTTGATAAGCGCACGTATTGGGAAAATATTAAGAGTGTTAATTGGAATATTTATATTGGTGACGAAAACCCTTTATTGGACTTGTATAGACTTTTGCTGTTATTATCTCACGAACGCATACCATTACACGGTCAGTTTTAACTTTAAACATATTTTATAGTTAAAACAATGTTACCGAGATATTACTGAAGGTTACTGGTATAGCTGGTACGTTTCTTCTGTACCATTTCAATACAACTGTAATAAAAGCGGAAGCACAAAATAGTAAAAAAGTGTATTTGGCAGTATCTTTACCCACATTGAATTTAAAGATACAACAGTTCATTTGCTGGTTTAATGTGCTGGATAATTGACAAAAAAAGTCGATAAAGAATATGTGCATTACAAATATGTATATAGTGAATGACCTTCATTTGTTGAACATCCATCAGATATGAACTGGCATTCAACTAGCGAAGTTTACATTCGGGTTCACTTGCTTTGCAGATGATGCATGTACTTTCTTTACTTCCAAACGTACACTACATTTTGGGTTCTACTTTGATATACCCATTAAATGAATACGAACTAATATTCAAATGGCACATTACACATTACAACGAAAATTTACTTGGCAATTTGAATAAGTCAAATTATGGGAACAATAGCGAGTGAAAACCAAAATCCTAGACACGTAAAATAATTTTCACAGAGGTAAAACTTTGTTCTTTTCGAGTAAAATATTCGTTGCCTCCACACAGACCGAATAGTGTATTTCAAACATTTTTTTAAACTACTGTCAACGATAGTTAATGTATTATCGCTCTTAGTATACTGAAGGTCTCCGACAACTGCATTGTTAATTGCTATTCAAATAAATAAAATGTTCGGACTGTAATACATTTAAGAAAATTAATGACTTTGGTCAGTTGTAAAGTAAATAAACTGCAAACGTTACATGTGTGTTAGAAATATTATCGGTTCAAATGGTTATGCAACTCTGTATATTCCATGAGGAAATGGCTATTATTACGAAGGCAATTAACAGGGGGGGGATAAATTTAAATAGTTTTTTATCTTATTTTGAAATAAAAATAGTTAATGAAGATTTATTCATATTAGAATGTTATCAGACCGTCAAAACGAAGTTTGTTGCAACCTGAAAACCTTGCTCATTTGTAGTTATGAACCCTGTGCTCAATGGTATCATAATGTTCCGAAAAATAATACTCATCACTGACGGACATTTAACCGACGAGAACAAGTATGCTGGATCGGATAATGGGGATGCACGACTAATTAGAGAGGTATGTTATAATGCCTATTAATTAATTTCCATTTTGCAGCAGTTTATATCGAAGAGATAACATCTAATCTGTTGGGGGGGGGGGTTTAGACTTGCAAGCGTCCTTTGGTTGCGACTGGCTTCAGAATTCATAAATAAGCGATACAAAATGTATCAGAAAAATCTTTCGCTACACATTCCATACACATGCTTAAATTTGCTGATTTACTATTTTGACTTTTTTTTTAAATTAAAACATTAACCAACATGGTGAAGCCCTTTGTAAAGCAAATACATAGCGTTGATAAAAATGTTTTAGACATTAACATTTATACATTTGAAATTCTGAAGCTGCATATTTGTGTCCCCGATTCAAAGGATTCGGGCGGTATATAACGTTTGCACTTCATTCCGTCCGAATAATGAGGTTTACTCCCAAACTTGATTAATTTGAATTCAGTAACTTCCAATCTAGATCAAAATATTTGTTTGAAATATGTAAATGTCGGGTTTGATAACCAGCCTGAATGCTTTTATTAATATAGGATGTATAAGCAATGTTTAGATCGAATTTGATAACCCGTTAGATAATTAGAGTTAATCTGGATACAATGTATAATTCAACATTTACGAAATTCACTCTCTTACTTGAGCAATTAAATCAAACAAACTTGTAGGTAGGAATGTTTATTTGCAATTTTATAAAAAAACAAGCCTTACAGCAAATACGTTTATGCATTTTACCTACCTTCTGGAAGAAATGATTTAAGAAAACACATGTGTAAAGTTTAGAACTTTCATTTAAGACACAGAGAAACGTTAAGAAACTGGCTGTAGAGTTACAAGACAGCAATGCTGATCTATACTGTGTTCCTGTTGGAAATGCGGACAAGGTCTGTAATTTTATAGTTTTAGTTTTATTAATATAGTCAAGTTGATTCGAGACACGTCAAATTGTTGTCTGTTTATATATTAAAACCAGGTATGAGAATTTTATGCCTAGATAATAGACTATGCCTAAATGCAAAATCAATCCCTTTTCATTAAAACAATACAATTTGAAATCCACATTTAAATACGATCAATTAAGGTATGTAAATGGTATTTTAAAGTAATAGCCGCTGTGCTTTCATAATGAGCGTTATTGTGGGAACAATTAAAAGGCTCACATCAATGGCACGGCTACTCTTAGATAAACCATAAATGGGTTATACAATATTTACCTCCATTGATAAAGTGTCATTTGTCCCCGTTTGAAAGCAAATGCTATTTAGAATAAAAAAAAAAACGTTGTTAAACTGCTGATTACAATACATAGTCAACAAACACGTCCAAATATTGAGCTGCCCGTCATGTCTCGTCCAATAAAGGCATCTATAGTCTCAACAATGTCTGAGAGCATTATTTATTTTATTAAGAATTACCCTTTCTGGTTCCAGCTACTTTACATATACTTCATTCATTATCATTAGCATTATTGATTGTAACGCACCAGAAACATATAAAATATATGTTTACAAATTTACGCTACATGTTTTATAGTGCTACATAATTATTTTGTACATATTGTATTCTCATGCCCCAACGGATTTTTATGATTGTCCTTTTAAGTTGTTGTGAATCATTTACTGGATCATACAGCAATCATTTCATGTATGTAAATTGTCACCACAGATTCCACTACACAGCTGTATTTAGTTTTTTGTCCTATATAAAATAAAAGTCAAGGTTTACCACAGTAAAACAATATTATACACATAGATTTATTCATAGCAGGAATTTATCCCAACAATAACTGGTAGGTTGATCCGTTTTTTTAGACGTTGCAGTGATATCCTAAGAAAGTCCACAAATGCTCATAAATACATGCACCTGTTGAATTCCTATAAAAGTCACTTTTTAACACCATTGATGGCTTATTGCAACATATATGCTATGCCAGTTTTTGCTCTACTTGTCTGCAGCAAACAATCCCAATCACTATGAACCAATTTAAAAATAGTTCAAACCAAATTTATGATCTTTTTAAGAGCAAGAATCATGATACCGTGGCAAAAATGGGACGCAACTGTGTACTGTAGTTAAACTGTAGTTAAACGGTAATGAAGACAGCGCACGCCACTTCAGAAAACCTTCGCACTTTTAAACAAATTGGCCATTGGCTGAAATTTTGTCCAATTACATTTCCATAGCTGTAAGTTTTAAGTTGCTGAATGGTTTTCTTTGAAATGCCTATGTATTTTCTAAGAATGTGCACATTGTCTAAATTTTGTAATACTGTAGTGTACTATCCTTTACTGCATAATAACTCAGTGTTTACGCATGCCCTTATATGGAAATTGCTATTTAAACATTGAAATTAAATAAATTGTCAGTTTCAATGTAGTTCAGATGTTGGGTTTTGTTCTCTAAAGTATTAGAATATAAGATGAGATTCATTTAAAGTTATTAATAATGAATAATAGTTCAGAACCATTTGGTGATATTGCTTATAATCATGGTGCTGTTACCATAACAATTTTAAGGCAATAATTTATACACGAAACTGATATAAGAAACCAGAAAATATGAAATGGTACGATACAATTCGCGACAAGTTTTAAAGCATTATCTCCTACTTTCACGGGTGGATGGGGTACATTTAAACATAGTCAATATAAACTATTCATAGTATTACATGAAATCGTGTGAAAAATTGTCTGTAACAGTCAATCTGAACACTTAACATGGTGTAAACATGCCCACTATATTTTAGCCATTTCATGAAGACAGAATGTGATTCTATGTTAGAATGTTACAATTGTTTACAGAAACATTGATTGTTTTAACCTTTCTGGAAACATCTGATCACTGATTTTAAAGTAGCAAAACAACTGATTAATACAAAATAAATGAAACGTATGATTATTAAATCTCTCTGATGTTATTTGATTTGCTATTTATTGCTATGGAATTATTTGACTGGCCGTTGGCGAATATTTAAAAAAATAAAAAGAACAGTGACCGTGTCGTTGTTTTTACATCTGTCACGATCTGAACTGAACTGTCAAAGTAAAAGTGTAGCGTTATAAGCGTATTACGAGTGTGAAGATTTATCTGAAGACAAGGTATATGTAGAGACGGCATGGTTTAACCAGTATGTATGAAAAACTGAATAACATTTTAGATCTAGATATTTATATAATATGCAAAGCCTTCCAGCAGATCGACCGTGCCTGCAGACGGAAATAGCGAAAGGCCTATTAACTCATGTAAACAGTAGGCTGCTTATATATTGAATAGACATATTTATATATATATACACACACACTGAACAAGTTGTTTCTTAATCGAGCAGGGTAAATGTTCAGAAAAATAGGAGGAAGCGGAGCATTGTAAGCTTTAAAAGAAAAATGAAAATACCATACGACAAATACATGTGAACTGTTACGTTGAAGTATTAACTTGAACAAATTGTTTCTACATCCTTTATGGTATAGTGGTTAGAGCGTGGGCTTTTAGAGCGAGAGAACGTGAGTTTCATCCGATCCAGAAACACTTTTTTTCATTTATTTTGCTTTGTATTCTAATATAAGAAATAATTCTTTATTACTAAAACTGCAATACTCTTTGATATATCTTTATACCATTTTCAGGTCCTCTCTAATGAAATGATCACTGTACATTATTCATATTTAGAGAATGATTAATATATACAGGGGCGGATCAAGACTTTCAGTTTAGTGGCGGAGGGAGGGATCAGTTTACGCAGGTTTCTTTAAAGAGTAGATCCACCATTAATGTATTATACTATTTGTCAATTCTACACATCGAAATTAATAATCTAAATCATTGACATTTTTTCAAATACCTGCTAGCTGTGTCTTGTGTGCGATGCGACTGAAAATACATCAATCGCGCCAAGTCAATAAACATATAACTAAATACTTGAGGAAAAATTGCCTGCTAGAAACAGGCAAAGACTTGATATGTGGTAAATGTAGCCGACCCGCTTACAGAGCAGACACGCCTGGAGAAAAGCATCATGAACAAGTTCAAGTATCTAATGATGAAGCTAAAACACAATGTTTCAGTCCATCATCAGTCAATCTCAAGATTAAAGGTGCTCCCAAAACCCACGCCTACCTTTTTATTTGCAAACGGCCTGGACCCAAGTTAATGGTTGTTTTGCAAACCATTCGTTTAGATGTATTTTTGAAGCAAAATATTTTGAAAGCAGCTGGAAGTAGATGTTGTACTGTACATTTTTATGACCATTGTGAAAACCTTATCTCAAGTTCCGTCTCTCACCTGAAAACCATGGATATGTTAACATGACAACCATTTTGGAGCTTCTTCAGTATATGCGTGGAACGTTTCAACGTATGTCAACCAAGCGAATATCCTTTGATAATCTGGAGTCGTACAGTGACACTGATTTGCAAATCTCACAGAACTTACCTGTTTCTAGACTTTTTTCAACAAATGAAATCTAACGTTTGGAATACACCTTCTAGAAGTGCATTGACAACACTAGGAATCTTTCTGCTTAAAATTAAATCTGGCATATCAAATAAATTACTTTCAACGCTTTTCTTAACGTCCAAGTCAAGTATCCGGAGGGCAATACATACAACATGAAAAGCACTGATGCAGGACTTTGTTCCTACTAATTTGGGATTCACACACATAACTCGTGAAGATGTCTTCACAAATCACACACGGACACTTGCCAAATCTTTGTTTAGTGAAAGTGAGGACCAAGTTATATTAGTTCTAGATGGTTCTTATATCTACATTAATAAAAATAACAACTTCCACTTTCAAAGGCGATCCTACAGTGTACATAAAGGAAAAACCACTTGTCAAACCAACGGTGATAGTCACTTCTACTGGTTATTTTGTAACTGTTTTAGGACCATATTTTGCCGATACCAAAAATAATGATGCTTCAGTTTTAAAGCATATAATAAACAACAATGCAGAACAGATTAAAAGTTGGGTTAAGCCAAGCGATATATTCATTGTTGATAGAGGTTTAAGGGATTCAATCCAACTCTTAGAAGACCTCGGTATACAAGGTAAGCACTCTACATGTATATTATTTAAATAACATTTACGTCTACATGGATACATATCATTATACACAAATATTTTATATTTATATATGAATATATAAAGCAATATCACGTGTACTGATATATTTAATACACAAACATAATTTTACTTTTACAAAACTATATGATACAATTAAATGATGTGCTCACATTGGTATGCTATTATGGCTGTTCATATTTATTTATAGGTACGATGGGTAGTAGAAGCAGCCAATTCTAGGATCAAAAGATGGAAGTACTTGGATCATATTCTATCAACTAAACAAGTCCCTTTTATTGGAGACTATGTTCGTATTGTCTGTGCAATATCAAATATATATTTCAGACCGATCAACTCCACCAAAGATGTTGCATCTGTCAAACGAAAGCAATTCATAACAGGATTTTGTTGAATCTAATAAAATCGACAGAAGATCTGCTAAAAACCTTGATTTCAACAAACGAAAAAATATTGTTTTTTTATGTTAACTGACGGGCCTTTAAGGTCATAATGCATTCTTATCAACTGCATTTTGAGAGAGAAATAAAACTAGAGCGGTAGAATTGCAGAGAAAAAGATCGAGTGTTATGATATATGGTATTCAGGAAAGTACCCAAGTCTTACTGAAAATATTTGGATGCTACAGGTAGGATAAGATTTAATACAGGATAAACGACATAACTCTGTCTTGATTTATTATTAATCCTCAGGAATTCCTTCAATCACTTGCTGACATGTCGGATGGAAAAATGTTAAGCCATGGTGAAGGACAAAAGCTATCTAAAGCTACCCAATTCACTGTAAGATATTTTTTTATATATATCCCTTTCATTTATATATATGTATATACCAAACATTCAACTTCAATGTACACCAATTTGATTATTTTGAATTTATGTCCTGTATGTGTGTTTTATCATGAATTTCAACTAGCATTTGATTTATGTATATAAAATTTAAGAAACTATTGTAACATCATTTTATTTCATCAAATATGTTTCTGTCCTAACACATAATTTCTCTTGCACTTATTGTAATCTACTATTTCTAACATACTACATTATCGGGCGCTTAATCATATTAATGTGCAACTTTTATTTAAAACGTAATTATTTCTGCGGATTATAGTTGTCATTAAACTTGTCCGCGTTAAAGAAGAACAACAGGCATGATAATCTAACTACAAACGAAACGTAATTCTTAAACAAAATAGTGGTATATGGATAATGTTAATCCTAGGGCATACCCGTATTCAATATAAAACGTGAAGCGTGCATTGAATATGAAATGATTACCTATATCATGCGTTCCTTTTTTCGCTCAGTATATATCACCATCGCTGAGTTATATTTTGAAATAATTGAATAAATCAATTACAGATTCTGGCCACTCAATGCAATACAACCACCAAACTGGGACGTGTATTGAAAACATTGATTTTGACTAATGATGACAAGGTAGGTAATTAATAGATACAACAATATTGGATTGAGAAATAACCAATTATGATTGAAAACCGCTACACTGGTCCTTCTAGGAATATCGGCTCAGTATATTAAGCATTGTGCCTTAATATGGTACACATAAAGAGATACATTAGTATAAAAATATAAAATAATAATATCTACAATTGTGCAATCAGAATGTTATTTGTATTACACATTGTCTGCTAACTAGCAACCATATTATTTATGTTATAAAGTATCTGAAAACAGCGTTGCATGTGTGGCGTGCATCTATATCATGGAACCCTGACTATCGTCGAACTCAATAACGCTGAGCATCAGTCGAGTGTGATAGTATGTTTACTGAATACTTCTATGCCTGTGTCATAAAACCTAACTATCACCGAACTCAATGGCGTTGTGCATCCGTCGATACTGATAATATACATGTGTACTTAATACTTCAATACCTGTGTCATGCAACCTAACTAGCACCGAACTCAACGACGCTGAGCATCAGTCGGGTCTGATAGTATGTATACTTAATACTTCAATGCCTGTGTCATGAAACCTAACTGTCACCGAACTCAATGACGCTGAGCATCAGTCGGGTCTGATAGTATGTATACTTAATACTTCAATGCCTGTGTCATGAAACCTAACTGTCACCGAACTCAATGACACTGAGCATCAGTCGGGTCTGATAGTATGTATACTTAAAACTTCAATGCCTGTTTCATGAAACCTAACTATCACCGAACTCAACGACGCTGAGCATCATTCTGGTCTGATAGTATGTATATTCAATACTTCAATGCCTGTGTCATGAAACCTAACTAACACCGAACTCAATGACGTTGACCATCAGCCGAGTCTGACAGTGTATATACTTTATAACTTGGTTCCAACCTTTACTTTGGAATAATCATGCGACCCGTGCAACTAATACACGTAGCTTACTATTGTCAACGTAGACGCTGAGCATCTACGTTGCTTTTTAACTACTGTATGTTGGCCCAAAGTCCCCACTGTTGTATAATCCAAACTATATGTGTCACGTGACGTTGTTACTCCGTCAGCAAAACACAGACTGACTTTTTCTATGCTGCTACGGCCTTTTATACCAACAGCGATGGTGGCGCCCCTAAACGGATTCCGATTGATTCCGACTGTTGGCGGAAAATACCGAGTCATTCCTGTTATGATTATACTAGTTAATGCAAATGAACTGTTTACGATACTTAGTAACAATCTTTCGTAATTAATCAGCCTGAAATAAAACACAAATGCAAACTGAAACACAACTTTATAAGATCAAATACTAATTAGAATTATTTGTGTATACCGGCCTTGCAAATAGTGTCGAACTAATCAAGGGGAATAACTCACAAATCAACGTATTATCTATAGTAACTATAATTTGCTAGAAATATAGGTCACACATGTATCATACATTGTATACAAACTTCATGTTTTAAGTTTATTAACTTATTAATTGTTATCTTCGAACGACAATTACGTGTTGTAATACTTATATTTGTGTAGAATATAATATTTGACACATGCCATCAGCATATTATTAAACGAACAAATAAGTGTATGTTAAAATTCGAATTTTCCTATATTTTGCTAGTATATTATATTTCTCCAATTATCAAATGGGTATACTATTACCTCGACACATATATTTCAATACCTTGGTAAAGTAATTAATATAGTAGGAACAAATGTCAATATTGTACGAAAGAAGACACGTATTGAATTTAAAATATTTTTTTTAAAAATTGCATATATTAAATTAAAAATTCACCTTTTCGCGTGAGTGTTGTCTGGCGCGTGCATGTGTGTTATGTGCCTTTAAAAAGTAATAAAGTCAGGTGAGCATAATATGAATGCACAATACAGAGACAAGTACATAAACTGGAAACCTTTGTAACTTATTGAATGGTAGTTAAAACCACTGTTATTTCAGTTTATAGACAATATTTTGTTTGGGCTTTTTCTTATCATACTACCTCTTGAGTGATGTGTCATTTGTCGTCGTACATGGTACAGATCAGTTTATAAGTAAATCCGAAAATCGACAGTTGCATGTACAGACTTTTGTCCAAATATACGCCAATTATACTTTGTTTTAATATTGTTACTGACAACATTTATATTAAACAGCATCGTAATACATTCCTGATAATTTAATGAAATATTTTTATGAACCAAACAAGCAACACCTAAACAAAATAGTGGATGAAGTGTACCGGAAAGGGCAATGTAATCCAAACATGTATGAAGATATTGGCAACATTGAAAACAAAAGTGGGACATCCGACATGCTTGATAGCACGGACATATTACAAACATTTGATAAAGGTAACGCTTTATGTGACACATTTGCGATACACATATATATTCGGCAACACGTTCTGGACCATGGGATATAATGTTACATGGAACGTTAACGACTAAAAACAATTAAGAAGATGTGTATTCCAATTATGCAAATTGGCTTATTAAACCATATTACACGTTCTTCGTGTAATATAGTTCGTTTCGGTAAGGTGAACATACTATAGAGGGAATATGTACCTATATGGTTTCTAAATGATTTTGCTGTCAATTGTTAACTCTCTATACTTTAACGATGTATTTATTTATCTGTAAAATTACCTTTTAATTGTTTGTTTGTTATCAATGTATTTTATTGTTTCATATGTTTATGCTCTGCTGTATGAATTGGAGGAAAATATGCTATAGTAATGTGTATAGCCTCAGCAGATGGCGTTCTAAAACTACTAACGTCGTTTGTGCGTTGATGTGTCTGGCAACAGCACGACCAAATATATCTCATATGTGCTAAATGTATGACATATCTGGTGCATTGTTAGCGAATTAAGAAGATCAAAGTCGTTTTGTTGTAGCCAATCTTGGACTATACGCTTTCTATGAACTGGAGCACTGCCATCCTGAAATAGGGGCAGCGTGGGTCGAAATTGCATAATATACTTGTAGACCAATTAGCGAAACATTTGATCATAAAAATGTGTATTGGTCTTTTTGATATTTTTACTGAAATAACCGCGATGAATTCATCTTCCTGAAAATTAAATATTTCTTTTACCAGTTCGCAGAAATATTGGTGAGCTTACACCTTGGTCCAGAACATTTTTTCCGAGTATATGCATATCACTTAACTTTGCCGTGCAATTTCGACCTTACAGTCTTAGTAAGCGGTGATATATACAGTAGAGAGACTTACCACGTTACTAAAACTAATAACGAAATATCCTTAGTTAGCTATCGGCTTTACGCCTTCATCCGAGGGCGAAACATATATAACAGAAATAGAAAAACGAACAATTTTCTATATATACAATGTTAAAATGATTTACTGACGATACTGCAGACAGACTGAGAAACCTATTCAAATATTACAAACTAGAACTTAACTATAAACACTACAAAGTCGCGCGACCACGCGCCCATAACC
This sequence comes from Panopea generosa, assembly GCA_029582155.1. Lineage (NCBI taxonomy): Eukaryota > Metazoa > Mollusca > Bivalvia > Adapedonta > Hiatellidae > Panopea > Panopea generosa. Next base: position 27,917,831 of record CM055906.1, on the reverse strand, counting down.
CATGTAACGGTAGTTTTCCCATTCATTTGTTGTTTCAAAAATGGTAGGAGCAAATATAAGCAGCAAGTACACAAAATCGTTGTGACTTACAGAGTTAGCGTTTACAGGAATAAATCTTGTAACAGAATCGCAGAGCGGCTAAAAACAGAATCGCAAACAAGTGCTCGTAGAAGGTATTTGAACGGCGACATTTGAATATTTTATAAAAACTGTATTAAATGGAATAAAACCATCAAAGCGCAATATGAAAATATATTATTCTATTAAATATGTAAGTATGAACAATATTAATACAATATTAAAGTAGTTTCCCTATCAGTTTGTTGTTCCATAAGCGATATGCACAATTATTCGTAACACATTTTTAATATTGCTGTGATCCATATTGCATAGAGGCACTTTTATTTGGTGAATCGCAGAGCGGTAAAAATAGTGTCGATAAAAAAAGAATAGCAGACAAATTCCAAAAGTATGTTGCGTGTAGAAAACATTGACACACCGACATTTATCATAAACGTAATACTAAACCAAAATTATACAGCTGGAATAAAACAAAAGTGTTGTTGAAGACATATTCGTGAACGCCGGCATATAGTCATAACATCATAGTAGAGCCGAAAGCTAGCTAAGGATATTTCATAAAAAGTTTAAGCACTGTAAAATGGTAATTCTCTTTACTCTTATTCTCCCTATCACAACTCGTGGTCGACACCAAATTTATTTGTTTGGCAGAGAACTTAATATTGTGTAGCTAGGCGAACTTGCCGTAGTCTGGTTTGCATATTTATGTCTTGGTTATTCACAAATAATCATCTCCATATATGCATTGTGAATGAGCATCTGAAAAGATCCCAAAAATCGTAAATTCCGCTGTTGTGAATTTTATTATCTCCCTTTCCATATATATTTTATATATATATATATATAGAAAGGGAGTTATTAAATTCACAACAATGGATGGGTCCGGTAACCCTAGTCGGTAGCACGTCTGACTATCAATTCAGGGGTCGTAAGTTTGAATCACCGCCCAGCAACAATCTCCATGGTGATTGATATACGCCACTGCGTATCATTGTATTTTTGTATTTCATCGCTGATTCAGATAGGAAAGTTATCAGTTGCAGATACCAGTGTGCCCAAGAAATGGTTTACCTTCCAGAATCCAAAGTAATACTTGTTAGTTTAATTGATCGTTGGTTTGTCCTCGATCGGATAAAATGACGAAAGATATTCAAACAAACAATGAATCCAAAAAGAGATTTTTGAACAGTAAAGTAAAGGTTCATTTATATAGAAGACAAAATAGCATTTTTACATGTATTTATGATTTCGAATTGTAGTTCAGAATGTTGCATTGGTTTGTCTTTGGTAGAAATATTTCAGATCTGACATTTGACTCTACAAATTATCTACATATTCTTTTTGTTTTTAAGAAATTAAGTATCTTACCAAAATTACATTCCTGCCAGAATGATGTCATATATACTTTATAGTTGAAACACTGGAACAAACAAAAACAACCGTGCAGTCATATGGATACTGGGACAAACTTGGACAAACGGAACGAATGATAGGTAAACCCATAAACTATTTTTCAAACTTAAACGCAAATCCAGTGTGTCGTTTTAATTCACTGGGATCAAATGTTCAATCTGCTTTATCATTATTTAAGTCAATCGACCGTCATTCCATCTGTTTACAACTATAGTACGGACATGGTATATTTATATCAATAATAATATCAAATATACATTTGATTTTGGAAATGTTCTTGCAGTTTACAGTATTTTCTGTTCTATATTATAATTTCTTTGGACATGATAAATGTATACGAATATAGTGGCTAACTCTCTTGATTGTCTTCGTCTCGAAGAGTGCTATCTCCTGGACTCCTTGATTTTGATATCGCAGCTCCAATTATAAAGTTACCGCCTCCCACCTTACGCTATGACCATGCTTGACAGACATTTAAGATAATTAGGTTGCGCTATGTCCTGGACATAACTAATTATAACACTTAATTTATGGAAAGTAAATCATTATGCAATATCTGATCACATGTCGATGTTTTCATTTACTGTTAAATTTATCTTTGTCCAAACCCTTTGAATATTACACTGAGGTATGTCAAGTCTGTCTAATGAATTGTTGTTTTAATATCACGACCTAACAAAAATGTCTGCAATGTTTCGTTTCAAAGAAATCAGATTGTTCCTTTGTTCGAAGAAATAAATACAGATTAAACAAACAGCTTAATTTTTTGAACTGTTAACTATATCTGGTCAATTTTTATACTATATAAAATATGCCGTACTGAAACGTCAAATATGCGTTTATGTCGGATATATTCGTTTTCGGATGGACCACACCACATCCTCTTTAGTTTATTTCTGTTTCTGTATCTTTATACTATTATTATGATAATGTGGGATAAAGAACTTAATATAATAGAAAGGAAATCGTAGCCCCGTTGTGACAATAATTTGTTTCGATAATGAAAAAGTCCTTATATATCCTTTATAGCAAAATGTTTCCAATTTTTATTATAAACGGAAAGATAACGTCTACAATCCCACGGCTCACTGCTCAACATATAAAATTGCGTATAATGTTATGTGGAATGAAAGTATAACTTGTCATCTGGAAAAAATCGTTGAAAACTACTCAAACAAAAGTAAGTTGATACTGTGGTAGGACTCCTATATATCACAGAAACAGCATTATCAATTTTGCTCTTTACACATTTCTATAGCTTCTTCTATAGATAGTATATATTGAAGAAATAAGTCGGTACTCCGGGAAACTCATGTATTCAGGAAGTGGATAATTTTTACTCTCATATTAAATGGAATCTGTGCAAATATTACATAGATATATCTACAGTCCCCTGAGTTTAATAAAGAGCATGAGAAAAATTCGGAAAGCAGCAATGATAAAAATATTTTCAAATAGCAGCGTTACAATTAAAAGTCAAAGACATCCCATATACACAGGTGTATGAAGGATATTATCCGCCATAATTCAGATTGTGTAATTACATATTTCAACTTACATGTCGCCAATTTACATTCACTCAAGTGGCAACTTCTAACTTCTATGTGCGTAAACTACATGTTGCAGGTGGCAAATTACAAATTACATTCACTTAATGCTAACTGCTTGCTTTTACATATGTCAGTTTGTGTTGATTGCATATTGCAAATTAAAGTTTTATTGTTTTTTCCGAAGAAAATGTTTAATGTGAAAAGGCTATTTTTTTAGTTCGTTACCGATAGTTATTTCTGTAAATCTACATTTCATAACCTATAGAGCCGCCTAGCGTCTTAATGTGTCAAATTTCAACATTAACACGTCAAGCGGCGCCGTCTTTTTATTCCTCAACAAAACCAACTGCCGGTACTGCTGCCTTCAAAAGTACCGTACATTATCTGCCATCATTCGGCATTATGTGAAACTATACAAAAACCAATACAAATACATGACATTTATATAGCACAAAAACTATAAAATATTCTTTTGCGCTTCACAATTACACAACACACATTTAAAACATATACATTCAATATATTAACAGGATTCTAGAACTTAGATTTAGACATATATATATATATATATATATATATATATATATATATATCAATACTGTTTTATATTGCTACAGGTATTCTGTATTCAACCAGAGCACACTCATTGTTCATGAAACTGACTATACAAATGTGTCAGTTTTGATCTAAAACGGCTTCAGATTGAATGTCTTTCAGATAACTCGGTAGATTATTCCACCATTTGGGCCATAAAATATGTCTGCTAGTTTTGTTCGCCATCTAGGTATGTTAAAGTTAATGTCACCTTGTGATCGTAGTCTGTACCGTAATCGAGTAGGTACAAACATTTCCCTCAGGTACACTGGAGCTGTACCATTGATGACACGGAAAACCATTACTAAGACTTTGAACATGACTCTAGCTTTAACTGGAAGCCAGTGTTATTCATTTAGTATTTCCGCCCTTGGTTGATCATAGGAAGCATTCGTGACAACTCTAGCGGCATCATTTTGGACTCGCTGTAGTTTGTTGATTTGATAGACTGGAATTTCAGTAAATAAACCGTTACAGAAGTCAATTTGGGAATGAACTAATACATGCACGAATGATTAAGTTCACTTTTTGTGTGATGTGTTTACGTATAGCTCGAAGATGTCGTGATTGCACATGAGCTATCTGACATTTTTTTTGGATGTGATGGTCAAAGTTGAGTGTTTCGGTAATGATTACACCCAGGTCTCTGACATGATCGACACATTTTACGTCACACCCACCAACGTTTGCACTTGTAATGTTCAATTTCGCTAACTGTTGTCTGGATCCATATATAATTATTTCAGTTTTAGACTGATTCATTTTCTGTTTGAAGGTTGTTATCCATTGTATTATTTCATTGAGGTAACTGTTAAGTTATTGAAGAATAATAGTTGTCTCGTTTTGAGCATTTCCCGATTGAATGCTTAACGCAATCTTGTGATCATCCGCATATCCATAGAGATCGGCTGGATATTTCTGCACAACTCGATTGAGAGCCGATATATACAGGGTGAATATTACCGGTCCGGCACAATAACCCTGCGGAACACCGAACCTCACTAGTTCAGTGTCAGATGTTGACTGTTTGACTAAGACTTTCATAGTTCTGTTCGTGAGATAAGATTCGATCCATTTCAACGGAGTGCTATAACTACCAAATTCATCTTGAAGGATTTGAGTCAGTATTGGGATATCGATGGAATCGAACGCTGCACTCAAGTCGATCATGACCACGATTGTAATTTGATTTTTATCTATGGTTTCTAAAAGATCGTTATACATTTTGACCATTGCCGTTTCAACCCCGTGGCATTTTCTATAGGCACTTTGATAAGCTGGGAGAAGATTGTTAGTTTCAATATGCTTATTGATTTGATTTAATGCAGCTTTTTCAAGAATTTTAGAGAGGAATGTTAAATTTGATACCGGACGATAGTTTTGCAGTTTCAGCGGGAGACATTTCTTCTTCAACAAAGTTTGAACCACGGCATTTTTCCACTCCTCAGGGAACACACCAGATAGCAGTGTTCGATTTACAATTTCTGACTCAACGTGAGCAAGTTGTAAAAAATGCTCCTTCAATTTTGAAGTTGGAACATTTTGAAGTTGGTCGATTTTGATGCATATACAAGTTTCAAAATATCATTTTCGGAGAGTGGTTTAAACACAGTAAATGACATTGTGTTAACAGGTGGATTCTCGTAGGAAGAACCACAATTGCTGGGTGTTTCAATTGGTATATTGTCAAGATCATTTCTCAACTTGATTATTTTATCGGCAAAGTATCGTCGGAAGTCATTTGCCAAAGAAACTGCACTTGTGTGTAATGGGAGCGGAATGTCTATCGACCTTCCCAGTAAATCTGATGTTACAGCATATGGCTTCTTAATATTTCCTTCTGCTTCTCCAATCTTGGTCTGATAGTACTCATCCTTGGCCCTAGAAAGTTCAGCACTATATATCTTTCTTACACCACTATAGACTTTCTTTGACAATGTTTGACAACTGATTTATTTCCATAAATTTGACTTTGTCAATGAAAACAAAGTTTGTAAAGAAAGCAACACAGAAACACACGAACTTTTTGTATTGAACTAAAATAATTGTTGCTGATAGGCAGGGCTCTCTCCATAAAACCACAGGTCATAATATAGAACAACTATAGAGGGTCTCAATAGCGGATTCAGGACGAGAAGAATATCCGGCTAACATCCCCTAAAATATAGCGAAGGAGAAGAGGTGGACCCAATTCCAGCTTACGGGGAGACTGGCCCATATTTTCACCATCAAAACAAATAACATACATTATCTTAAGATTAATAGTTTACAAAAAGCATGTTCATGTGTGATTTTTTAACGTGATTCCTGAATCCAGGCCTGTGTATATTGCACATATCGTACTTTTTTTAAAACAAGGGGCCACTGTGATTTTTTGCTATGTTTATACAGGCCTACCGTGTACCCAGCCTTGTAAAATAAATCCATGTGGTACATTTACCAATATCGTTTGTGTAGTGCAGTTCTCCTTAAGTAGGTCTGCAAACGTTAAAATGTCAGAATATACAAAAACAGTAAATAAATACAATATATTATGATATCCTAAAGGTTCACTTGAATTCAGCATTTGGCGTTCCAAATATCAAAATGCTCCAACTCCCTCCTATCAACGATATTGACATCGCTCTTAGAGACATGAGGTAACTGATGTAGGAAGTAAAAGTAATACATTTGATTTATATACCACCCACCACTAAGACAAAACAATTTAGCCCTTATAGTCATTTTAAAGAAAACAAATATGATGGGATTTACATAATATTAATATGAAGAATAGTATAGTCTATATATGCTTTATATATACAAACACCCCATTACCCACTTTCCCTCCACACACTAAAATAATCCCTGAAAGTGCTACTTTGGATATACCACTTGTTTACAAAATTGTTCTTTTCCCATATTTCGTATTTCATACCTTACAAAAACAATACTGTCCCGCATTCTTATATGGTGAACGCATAGAACTGAAATGGTTCATAATAGCAACTCATTTTTTTCTTCAAATTATTAATTTTACATCCATTGTAAAACAAGTTCTTACAACTTTGACAAATCACACTCGATGTCTTCCTGGGAAGAATCAGTATATTAAGCTGTGTGGATTAAGTGCCTTGCTCAAGGACACATCACATAGCCGTGGTGGAGGATCGAACCCACACCCCCGATCTTGGATCCGATGCTCTACCACTAGACCACGTGTTCTAAATTCACTTTTAACAGCTGCAAACTTAATTTGCAAAGGTTTCTTTAATTAATCATAGAAACAAACGTTATCATCAGAGATTTCCAGAAAGTGTATCAACCAAGATGTTTGTATATTGAATGAGCATACTTTTATTGTGGTCAATAGGCTTTTGGATCGCTTGGACACGACGTTTGAATTAGATGCACAAATATCGACTTATTCTATTAGTTTATTTAAATAATAATCTATTCTTACTATCTTTGTTTTTATCCTTGTTCACTTTTCATCAAACGCATTTATAACTGTCATTGCGTATTGTGACATCTCGATGGATATGAATTTGCATAAGCGTTATTAAACTTATGTTCAGGTCAATTTTACCATGTACCTTTATATCCATATACGTAAAACAAATTAGAAGAACTATTTTTATGCCCGTCCATTTAGAAAAAAATAAAAATAACTGTTCACTGCTACCTTAAGCTATGTTTGACCAATAGGTGACGTCATCTGGGGGAAACACATTGGATTTTGACAACATCAAATGGCTGCTCAGATTTCTTCCTTTTCCCTTAGCATAGGGAACAGTCATTTTTCGATGTTTAAGCCACCTAGCGACTTGATTTAAAAGTAACAATATTACTAACCTGTAAGTTTTAAGTTTTAAATTCCAAGATTTAAATTATAAGTTTCGAATTATGACAGTCTCTAAATTTTACATTATTTCATGAAAATAAAATGATGAAATTAGTAACATTTTATACACACTTTCGAACAAAGGTGATATTTCAGTGACTGCAGTTTGTAATTACAAGTTGCAATATAAAAATTACACACATAGAAGTAAGAAAGCGGCATTCGAGTAAATGGAATTCTTAATTATCCAGTTGCAACATACGCTTTATACACATGGAAGTTAAAACGTGCCATTCAAATGAATATAATTTGTAACAACAAAGTTAAAAAATACAATTAAACAATCTGAATTATGGCGGATAATACCCTCAATAAAGGTGGAGTCCGTCGTGTATGCGGGACCCTTGCCATTTACATTATTCTGGCTGCAATGTGTTTTAAGTGTTTTAAGTTAGCGTTATGCGACAGACCGAGTAAGAACAACCTAGTACTACCAAAAGTATGTCAGTTAAGTAAAACATCAGATATTAGCGACGCCAAGAAGAAAGACATTGAGTACATGTTGACATTTAAACCTCAAACTGACAGGTTCTTTTACCATTTTATTGAAATTCGGCAATAAAAGACGAAACTAGTTATGAAATTGCTATAAATATTGATAACAAAAGTTCAGAGTTTTGAGACACTAATTCGTGATTGAGATATGTTCGTTATTATGATACCTGATGTAGATATGTTTGTTTTAACGTTACCTGATTAGGTATTACAAAAATAAAACCTATCATGATTTTTAATTGCTTGAACTTTGTCTCGAAGAGCATTCCATGTTATTATACTGTTGAAGTAAACAATTGTCGAAAACACATTGTTGACTAAGGGTACATAAAAAATTGTCTTGAAAAAGTGAACATCTGGACAGTCTGTGAAGCGTTCCATCATATATGATGGTCACTTGTCATGGTATATTTTATGCACATAAATTATGTCTAATTGTTTTTTGTGATGAATATCTTTTATTCCATGTAAGACCTAATACAATGTTATACAAAAACTGTTAATGTATCAATACACGCTGTATAATTTTCTTAACACATGACATGATACCTTTGGATAACATAACATGCATACAATGTCTTACAAGTAATATTTGAAGGGTGAACATTAAATAAAATATAAGACAAGTAGAAATTTTCAGTTGAGAAAATGAGAAGCTGTATGCAGTATATTTTTCGTTATTTTAGTTTACATGTTTCCCCATTTATTTTCATGTTACCAAAGTTTGTTTTTGTTTATTGCAATAAGTTTTTCTATTTACTTGGTTTTATTGTAGTGATTTATGTGTAATTGTATAACCCTGTTCAATATACTTAATTGTTAAATGTCACTACATTTAATTGATGTTCTTGGTGGGACACTCAAAATGAATCTGATAATGTTGTTTTGTGTCACTTGAAGTTTAGATTTGAGTGTTCTGGGAAGGCTGTTAAACCAAGCTGAGTAAGCATAGTTAAACCAAGATAGGACAAGGGAATTGCAAAGCCTTTCCCTGATATTAAATGTTTTTACTTTATATTTCGGTTATAACGACTCACAGAGACATTGTTCATTTGTGATCATTTCCTTTTCCCATCGAACAGGATAAATTCAGTGTTATCAATCAGATATTTATTCCAATTATCAAGTTCAATGTCTACATTCTGACTAATTATTTCAGGGTTCCTAAAATAAAAGTTTACAATCTTTAGTTATGATTATCCCATGTCATTTACTTAGCATAAACAAATAACACTGGACCTAATATACTACCTTGTGAGACGCCATATAAAATATTCGCTATTTATACTGTTTATTAAAAAGTGTTTATTATATTAGCAAATTGCCAAAAGATAAAGATAACAAAAGTTCCTGGACTACTGATAATTCTATAAAATATTTTCGCTATTACGTTAACAGCGTTGAGGTTTGTATATTTATATGGATGTTGTACTATTAAGGTACTACCAGTAAGTGTACATGTCTGATGGATATAAATAGGTAATATTTAAGATTTTTTAAAGTTTTTAATCAACTATTATTTGAAACCCAGTAAAACTTTATTAGAGATAGCTTAAATTAAAGCAAAACTAAATATTAGTTAGACGATTTATTTCATTAAGTTGAGCTATATCCAATTGACTGATTATAATAGTAAACAAATAGTTGTTATAATATAACACAAAATTTTACAGAGGTATAAAACATAGGCTTCTATAATTATACAGTAATGGAGCGTATGTCAAAACGCATTTTGTTTTTTTAACGACAGAAAATAAGCCAAATAAAATTGAAGGCGTTTTTCTCAAAAAGTGAAAAAAGGGCATAGATCACTATACGAGTCAAGCGACGGTATGTGACCGATAGACATCATAGCATGTCATCGAAACTGAGCCAATTGGAGAAAGTATATAGTTATAATGGTGACTATGTTATACATGTATTTGTCTATCAGAAATTCATCATTTAAGACGTTGTATATGTAAATGCTGTATTTTATAAATTATATTATTATTCCTATTACAATATTGGCAAAACAGACCAGAAATTGTGCTAGGAGCAAAGTTTACATGACCCTCTTAGCAGTTTCATTCACTTTGCTTATGATATGATGTGAAATTTTAATTTTAATTAACATTAAATACATATAATCAGTCATTTATCATTGTTTTGGATAGGCAATAACATGTTCCAAACACTTGGCGGAATTCATAATGTGTTATGTATTGACATATCAGCAAGTATGGCAGAAGGGGATGCGTGGAAACAAGCCCGTACGTTTGTTGAAATGTACTTTCGAGGTAAGAATTTATGACGATTACACTTTAAAATTAAAATATTTATGTTATTTATACAGTGTTACAAATATATTTTATTTATTTGTCAGATTTAGATTTAATATTTTCAGACAACTGCGATTATGCTACATATTTATATATATACCAGTGTGGACATTACCAGTAATTAAAAAATATAATTTTATAAAAAGTTTAGACCAATATCGACGTTAATAACTAGTTCAAAACATGTTTTGGCAATAAATAACATTATTGTGCACTCACATTGTAGGCTAAATATTACAATTATATTAGTTATTTTATTAAATTAAATAGTAACACTAACTGGCTATGTCGATTGAAATCATTAAAAACATTTGCATACGATGTCAGTCATTTTTATCGTGATATTATTGTAAGCTAGTTAGTACCTTAAACATTTATTATGTATAGGTTTAGAGATAGTAGCCAGGGATTTTGACACTAAAGTGGATAATGTAGCGCTTGTGACATTTGGACACGATACAAAAGTGGTGCGCAAACTCACACGCGGTTATGGGCTACTGCGAAATGATATGGGTAAATTACTATGTTTGCTATTGTCACGTTTTAGTATTGTGTCTTTAAAAGTTTAATGTTCATTTAAAAATGAACTCTTACTTTTAAACCTTCATTTCTGAGCGCATATGATATGTAACATCAATAGCATATTTTATCAGTAGTATATTACAGAGATATATGTGATAAGTCAATTAAATATAAACATCTAATACTTAGTTACATTATATACTCATTGCTCGACATGACATAGTTATAGCATGGTCTACATGTATCAATATTGCATATCTATGACTTGCTCTATTAAATAAAAACAGATTAAGGTTAGAAATAAATTTTGTCAATAGTTATACAAAACAAAACTATTTTATTAAAAATCCATTGTAATATTAAATCTGATACATGCGCTTTTCAGCTTTATGTATAATTGTAAATTGCTTTCTCTGCATTTTTTTTTTAATTATTTGTATGTTCATATATATGTGTGTGTGTGAATATTTAACATGAGATTAATGACTCAAAATACTGTTAATAACGGATTTTCAGACAAAATAAAAATTGGAGGACCATCACCGATGTATGGAGGTGTTGCAACGGCTATTGGTGTTGCCAAATCTACTGGTACGAGCTTAGTTGATATACTACGCTTTGCATTGGTATTATGTTAGAGATTCGAAACCCTTTTTAAGTCGATTTTCTTCTCTTTTTTTTAATCTTGTGTGTGTGTTTATAGTATGTGTCAAACAGTGAAAACATGTTGTCCTATCTAAATAAAACTTCAAAACCTGTAAAGTAGCCTGGTCAGGCGAAGACATCATGACATCATGACGTTATGTATAACGTCATAAAAATGAGCGCCAAATTTGAAATCCTACCGGTTTTCGACTTGTTTCTCTTAGGGACCTTCATGTTGATTAGCATTTATGTCATTTATAGATGTTTTGTTAAAGAACCAATGAAGATAAATTAAGTATATGTCCTCGTATTTGATTCTTTATGAACATAAAACACACCACAAGATTGTGCAAACGATATTTATTAATGTTTAAGTTGTTAGTTCAAGTGTTTGCTATACATTTTTATAACCAAGGTCATTGACTACGGAACGTTCAATTCATTTTAAATGAGATATGAAATCGATTTAGAATGTCTATAAAGCAATATCTCCAGTATAATGACAAGTTCCAATAGTGACTATTATGAATTATTTGTGATGACAAAAAGCATATATAACTTGAAACAGAATGAAGCAAGGACGGTAAGCTTACATAACATTCCACATATTACACACATTTCAAAGGTGTTCCCCAGATATTTAATTTATTCACAATTTGCTAAACAATAATTGCATATGACATTTTGTGTCCTTATTATTTCATTCTGAAACAAATCATAGAAGTCTGCTAAGTTGGTGCTTCACTTGTTGACTGACGACCGAAGGATAGTACGCGTTGAAACTGTAAAAGACTGTTACAATATTCCCTGAATATTACCAGGCAATTTGCAAATTTTGTTACTGGTAAGGAAACCTTGGTACACTATTTCAAACAAGTGCGGAAAGTTGGGAACAAAATCGGCCACCAAATACATTGCTAAACGGACCTTGAGTGAAAAGAAGATTATTTATGTAATTGACTTCTCTGTCGAATGTTTAGCAATACAGATACGGTAAAAAAGGGTAAAAGTGTGCCTGGAAGGTATTATCATGATGTGGTACTAAAAAACTGTTAAAGTACTACAAAAACGTCACCCAGTCACTGGATTAACATATGTTCGCCTCCTGCATGGCAATACTCCGACACACATATATGTCCTTGTAACGATTGCTTATCTGAAAAAGTCACAGTGCTACCACACACACCTTACTCCCCAGACTCCATGTGACTTCTTTCTCTTTCCCAAATTGGAAACTTTCTCTCTGGTTGTAAATATTTGTCACGACAGGCTCTTGGTTCTGCCGTAAACCAGTGCCTTCGTCGTATACCCAAATCGGTCTACCATGACGCTTTCCGGAAATGGATTCACATACTAAATTTATATATTTCTAATCGGGGAGAGTACTTTGAGGGTATGCAATGAAAGCATTAAGGATTTAGTAAGGTATTAACAGTTAGAGGGCAAATAAACAATTCATTTTGAACATCCATGGTATTTGATCTTAATATGGTCTGTATACGACAAAATACAATACTGCGATATCTAAGTACAATTATGAGTTAATTAGAACAAAGCGATATTTTTTTCGTCTGCATTATATTGGATCAGTTATATAATTCGGTTTTTAATCAGTTTGATTTATAACACTTTCTTTAATTTGGAACGCTACTTAAGTAAGTTTAGTCGCCTATATATAGCTAAGGTCGACCAAGTTTTATTAAGCCGATAGTAACGTGGAGTACATAGTGACTTTATCAATACTCGTAATACTACAAAATTACGATAATATGCTATTTAATAAGTTTTATATGCACATTGTTTTATAGTTATGTAATGAACATCTCAATTTAATAATTTGTAAAAGTCATTGCATCGGAGATCAACGGGGTACAGATGCGCAGAAAAATTATTTTGATCACTGATGGAAAACCAACTGACGGCGAATTGGTTGCTGGGCCAGATGTGGGTAATAAAAGTCAACAAAACCAGGTGATTAGCTTTATGTATAACAATGTTCTTCAAACTTTTAAATGGTTAACTTATCTTGTATCATTGAAAGGATATTTTAGTAAAATGTATAACATACTTGATACAATTTATAAATAATTGTAAAACACTTTTTCATTCTTGCGTATAATATATGTATTACTTTTGGATTCAAATAATACAAATATACATTCCATCAATATTGTATTTTGTGTTTAGTAAAATATACAAAATCTATATGATTACCATGGATATTTTCAAGATGATAATTCGCTTTTATATGCCGATTTATCTCAAAGAGAAAAGTACAATGTTTTGTCTAGAAGAACGTTTCTATCCAATATCCAATACCACGGCATCATAAACAGTTAATCAATAGTTTATACAAGTTAGCGTCAGTAAGGTAAAATAGCACGGGATTTGTATCAATAGTTTTAACAGATACATGTAAGTGTCACTGACGTAGAATATACCAGAAGTTTCATTGAGGTAGAATATATAATTAAATTACTATTAAGATCGAAAACGAAAACATATCTTTTAATCACAAGTTTTAGGATAGTACTAATTAATTATTAAATGTGTTAATATATATTTCTCAATATAAATTGTGTCCTGAAAATTAGTATCATATCATGGATTTGCTACTTACAAACACTTTTACAACTCGATTTCAATGATACTTTAGATCATCTTAAACACACCTTGAAGGGTTCATATATTGATTTATATTTTTGTTTTCCGATGATGAGACATTCGTCTGTAACTAAACCATAGATTTAATGATATATTATAGACTTTCGCAATATAATTTCATAAACATAAAGACATGTTTTAGCTATTATTTAAACTTCTTTATTGAAACGTAATGAATATGAAGCTGACAACATCATTGTTATAAAAGTTCTTCTCAGTGCGTTGTATTGCGATTTTTTTTATTAAAATGGCGATGTTATTGATACAGGGAGGTTGTTTACTAGTACTGCTGTTTAATTGTTGTTGTTTTTATACCCCCGACAAACGAAGTTTTGAGGGGGTATATTGGAGTCACCCTGTGGTCGGTCTGTCGGTCTGTCGGTCGGTCTGTCCATTGCAATTTTCCTTGTCCGGAGCATCACTTGAAAAGTACCGGATGGAATTTCATCAAACGTCATACAATGGTAGAATATAATGAGAGGAAGTGCAGTGTACAAGAAACATAACTCTATTCTTGCTAATTACACAGTTATTGCCCTTAGATATTTTTTCTTGTCCGGAGCATAACTTGAAAAGTACCGGATGGAATTTCATCAAGCTTCATACAATGGTAGAATATAATAAGAGGAAGTGCAGTGTACAGAAAACATAACTCTATTCTTGCCAATTACAGAGTTATTGCCCTTTGATATATTTCCCTGGTCCGGAGCATTACTTTTAAAGTACTGAATGGAATTTCATCAAACTTCATACAATGGTAGAATATAATGACAGGAAGTGCAGTGTACAAGAAACATAGCTCTATTCTTGCTAATTACAGAGTTATTGCCCTTTGATATATTTCCCTTGTCTGGAGCATTACTTTTAAAGTACTGCAAGGAATTTCATCAAACTTCATACAATGGTAGAATATAATGAGAGGAAGTGCAGTGTACAAGAAACATAACTCAATTCTTGCTAGTTACAGAGTTATTGCCCTTTGATAAAAAGTTTGTTTCTTGTCAAACTGTTTCTTGTCAAACTTTTGTCCTTGTTTCTTACTCGAAATTACGGCTTTCGTCTTTTGGTACAACAACCTACACATCGTAAAGGCGGTATTCTGGATCTCCTGTTTGTAAATAGAGATTTAGTCGACAGTGCTTTAGACATTATCCCGACGTACTACAGTGACTATTTCATAGTGTCATTGGCAGTTCCACTCAGAACTATGTTATAAAGTGCACTAAACCCACAAGTGCACCGTATTAACTGTTCCATACTTAATAATAGAGTTCAAGTGTCAAAAATGTAATGAACATATGCTATTTGTTAACAAACAATGCATAAATGTTCAAAACTTTCAATTGCTCCAAAATAATAGCAGTGTCATTTGTAATGAACTGTATACAAAGACTTTGCCAAATGTTTATAAACTGTCTTCTTCATAAAAAGCCATCAGTGATAACAGTTTAATAAAGTTCATGAAAGAACCAAGTTGATGAATACATGGAGTTCGAGCAAAACAGGTTCGATATTGTATTCCTTGTGCTCTTGTTTGTTTCTTATCCATAAAATTGTTGTCCCGCAACATAACTCGAAAAAGTATAACATTTATTGATTGCCATGAAAGCTTGTACACTGCACAATAATTAAAAAGACCGTTTTTAATTTTAACAAAACCATAAAAAAAATTAACAATACAAAAAACTCAATTCATAACATTCTCTTTTATTAATTTTTTTTGGTCTGGAGCATAACTTTAAAACTATTGGATATAATTTAATAAAACTTCATACAATGGTAAACTATTTTCTGTCATGGCGGCGTTCGGGGGTATTCATCACCTTCAGTGATAGCTCTAGTTTAAGTTGGAACCAGTGGGATGATGTTCCATAATATTTTATTTTTGAATATGTGTATGTGTGCGTGCGTGTAAGCGTACGCGCCTGACTGTCTGCTTGCCTCTTATGTAAAACAATAGCGGAACACTTGATATAGTTGAGTATACGATACCAGTCAAAGCCCGGTTTTTCAAGGAAAATTGGTGTGGTGACTGATTAATTGGAGGGTCAAGAAGAAAAAAAAAAGAGTGAGCACTTATAGTGTTAACAATAATACACTCTCTAGTGGTGGTCAACTCAATGTGTTTTTTTTGAAAGCTACATACCATTATATATTTTAATCGATCAAAATTAAACAAGAATTATCGATAACCTTTTGATGACCAAAACACATATCCTCGTGAGGTTTTGTGACTACGAGGGATGATCCAGACATAATCGGACTGCTCCTGTATATTTTATATTTTATAGACTTTTTACAAGAAATGTTCACCTCTATTCATGCCAGATCTGTAACAAGTACGATTTTAATTTTCATATTTATACTATAGTAACCCATTGACGTATACAGTTGGGCTCGTGTCTTTTTCTGCTTTAAAGTGTAACATTTAAGTTATATTGATCAACTAAATATGATATATTGTCGCTGAAAACCAATTATTACTTGTTGTTTAGACGTCATATAACAAGGTCTCAACGTCATTCCGGTTTCCATTAGTAAACAAGGCATTAAGGAATACTACCGGTTGCTTATCATGACGTCGTTTGAGTCACTAATTAAGCGCGCAATTATCAAATTTTGTTGTCAGCTTGGACATCCGCCAACCAAATGTATGAGATGATACAGCAGGCATCTATAGGAAGGAAAATGTCACGGACACAGGTTTTTGAATGGCATCAGATATTCTGAGACGGAGGAGTGTCACTAGAAAATGGGAAGGGTCGGGGCCGTAATACCTTTATCGACGCGACCTTAATGATTACAATTAAGGACATCGTGTACATCGACATAAACAGAGACGGGTACATACGTCCAGGAAATTTCTTCAGTCCTATCGACGACACTTCTTGGATTGCATAGTGACCACAGATGAAACTTGGCTCTATTGTCTGATCCGGAGACGAAAGAGCAACCCCACCCCCAACGAAAAAACGCCCGGGTCGCCAACACTTAAGAAAGAAAAAGTCTCAAGATATCCGGCAATCCAGCATGCAGTGCCGATAGGACAGACTGTTAATGCTGCGTATTTTGGAATAGTAAGTTTCATTTGAAATTTAAAATGCAAAAAAAAAACATTTTAGTTATTACAACATAACTCTACTAGTAATGTATTTGCTATAAAATGTTGTTTTTTTAAATTACTTATTCAGTGTATGCTATGTAATTGTCATGTTAATACAAAAATTCTCATTGAAACTCATTTTGCTTCAGGTTCAGTGTATAGACTTAACGAGTGAGTTGCAGAAGAGGGGGCCACGTGTAAACCTCGAAATGGACAACGCGCCTGCCCACACGCCGCAGATGACTTTGCTAGACATTGGCCTGCTTGGTTTTGGGTTAGTGGAGCACCCTGTCTACTTGTCAGATTTGGCCCCTATGGACTTCCGCTTGTTTCCTGTTTTGAAGTCTGCTGTGAAGGGTTACAGGTTTGATTGCTTTCAGGAACTTTCTTATGTGGTACATCGTGTAGTGTCTTGTGTCTGGCACGAGAAATGTATTACACTCAAAGGAGTTAATATAGAGAAGTAACTGATATACATATTGTGTAACACGATATCACCCGGCGATGCTCCCCGCATTTCTGTTACTGGTAGTGTGTTTATTCATGTCATTTTATTGTTGCTTGCGCAAACGTTTTGATATGCTTAGGTATCAAATAATAAAGATTAGACAGTATGCGTAATGTTTTTCATTAAATTAACACATAACACACAGAACAAATACAATCAATCTGATTATTTCTGGATCACCCCTCGTACAAGGATATCGATTAGTATTTCAGAAGCACTAAACCTAAAGGGAACATGTTTTAGTACACATCAAGATTATCCTCCCCAAATTGCAGAGCAAGGCGTGATTTATAAAAGTTAATAGAGGCCATTACTGCTCAAAACAACCATTGTTAGTGTTCCAAATGAAATATTCTGCTGAACTGAAAACGATCTGGAGTTAATGGCAAACGCGCGATTCGCGTTCTAGCAAAGACAAATATATTCAGTACAACCTTAAATAGAGACCCATGGATGCCTTTTACTTCCAAAATATAAATTATCGACAGGACAAATAAATCGTCTACAAACTGTAACAAATGTCCCCTTCATCTTCCGATTCAATAAGAAATATCGTGTGTCAGTTTCTTAGAAATATAAATTATAATGCCACTGTCGTCTCTTTTTGTATTATTTACCTTCAAGTTTCTTTATAATTCAAACAATATAAAACCTTCCAATTATTAGATCCACCATTTAATAATGATTCTTATTCACATATTATGATTATATTATGATTCACATATTTTGTTTAAATTAATTCATCATTTATGATAACGTATTGTCTATAAACCTGCCACATTTAACAGTGTTAAAACCTAGCCATTGTAATCGTGGTAATAATTTAATTTGCACTAGTTTGGAAACGAAGTCTTGCTTTTGTTAGTATTTTTTAAAACGTTAGTAACCACTGCATTACGGAGACCGTGTATGGTATCAATTTGGTGATTGGACCTAATTCATTCTGTACGTGTTCTTTGTGGTTCGTGATCGTGGATACACTGGCATTGCCACTGGTTTCGCGTCTTTTACAAACGACGCTGTGCCCATAACAGTGCAACGGTATTTATCAATGACCAAGCCCGGATGATACAAATAGCCTGATTTTTATCAGATTCAGAAAGAAGAACAAAAGTGTTTTTTTTAGGTGTAAAGCCTGTAAGTGAAAAACTGGATGTTGCGCACGTGTAAAGTAAACGATTTTTGTGCACGAACACATGAATACTTTCGAAATTTTAGAGAAAAATAATGAATTATGATTATCCGTAATTAATTCCTGATAACCATGTATAATACGTTTCCAAACATGTATGTTAACAACAAAAATATTCGAACAAATAAAGTGTAAAGTTTTTCATTTTGGGTGAATGTACTGCCAAATGATTTCATTAGTGATAAACCGTTGCAAATGGAAGCACTGTAAATGAAAATGTCTTGCAATGTTTTTTATTTAAAACCTTGGGGTTTAAACATGCGTGGACAAATTTGGACAAGTGTGGTTTATCTTATATCACGTTGACAGAATTTGCATAATCATTCTAAGACGATCCTTATATACTGAAATGAAAGTGAAACGCATAGCAAGATTATATTTATTTTTACTTACATGGATTTCATATCCAAAGTCATATTTTTATTTCATAGTATGATTATTGGTATATAATCTCTTATAAAGTCATTGAAATATTCCAAGGCGTTACCATTACAGGACCCCCGAAGTAACCAAAATCACTAAAATCCACAATCAAATTAGTATCGCGTATGGCTACTAAATACCTTCAACGTGATATTTATGGTGTTTGAACTTGTTAATTTTGGCGCATCTGTGCATTGTTTATTTCTTGTTTCTATGTATTAAAAGTGATCCGTATATGTAAAATAATTATTAGGGAATGTCAGTAGAAAAAAAGAAATTATTACGTATTTGATGTAACCCATTAGATATAGTGCACATTAAGTCCGACCATTATATAGTGCATTTTTCGCTGATAGACAATAACGCGTATGGTGATAGTCAATTAATTGATTGATTGATTGATTGATTGATTGATTGATTGATTGATTGATTGATTGATTGATTGATTGGGTATTTAGTGTCACGGAGACGGTTGTCAAGCGGTGATTCGAACTCACGATCCCTGGATTGATTGTCAGACGCATTACCGACTGAGCAAATCGAAAGTAGGAAAATAGATTATATATTCTCATGGGATAAAAGTAAAATGGATAAATGTATCACATCAATAAATCCTAATCGTTTAAACTAAATTTATGCATGTATGAAAAATAAGAACCTTTAAATAAGTATCAAAGTGTTTTCTAGACTTCTCTTGGTTCATTTACCTGTTAACATGTTGAACTTAAAGCAATGTTGTACTATAGATATTTGAGGTTGGGTTTTGCACAAATTTCCAGTTTTGTTTATAGTAAATTTTCCAGTTATCTATACTCTTTTCTGTGTTAATTTGTTCTTTCATTTATGATTACATTAGGAGGCACTTGCGATTTAAGTCTTAAAAGAGTACATTTAAGTTTTTATTTACTGCTTTGGTTTGTTTAATAAAATCAACATTAGTAATAGATGAGATTTCTAATATTTTGTGATATTTTATTCTTGTCCTCTACTACTTTTAATTGTTTTTTTATTGAAGTATGTCATAATAGGAACTTACTTGTTATGCCAAATGATAAAACATTTCCATTGTCATCGATTATGCCATTCATAAAAAATATATCTTCTTTACAAATACCGTTATATTAATATATGTTATTGTTTACTTTAACGTTGTTACATGTTTATGACTGTGTTAAAAATATGCTTAAGAGTTTATAAATGTTTAAAACTATTATTGTTTAAATAGCCTGTATATTTCTTCAGACACATCGTCAAATTTACAAACAGATGTTAGAGCTAGAAAAGAATGAAATAGATTTGTATTGCGTTCCTGTTGGTGATGCAAACATGGTATGTTCTATTTTGTGTAACACATTTATTTAATAATAAGGGACGGTATCAAAATAACGATTCCGCGTCCCTTGAAATATGTATTGTTTTCCCCTAGATACTTTATAATAAAAAAACATCATCGTTAAAAAAAGTATGTACGTGATGTAGTGTTTTACTGATAAAATAGTATAGCAGTATATTGCTCTATATATTTTAACTTTTTACTGTTTGTTTATTTGAAGGCATTTCTTAAAGAGTTAGTAGAAATGGCTAAAGGAGAAATGTTAAGGTGGGATCAAGCTTCAAAGATCTCAAGTGTCGTTGTTCTCACTGTAAGTTACATTTTTAAATTACATTTTCAAACTGTATCTCAAACTATATATATATATAATAGTCCATAAAACAACAAACATTAGTCGTACCTAATTGTAAACGGAGTTAACCTTGTTTCACTGCTTCCGCATGTCAGGTTTAATACAGAGCGATGTAAATGTAAATTATCTAAATGGTAGTTTATCAATTTAGTATTACCATTTAGTATTAAGTATATCGTACGTTACATTACAAATCGTTGTTTAACTACCAATTGTTTTGTGGATAAACATATACTATAATGAATGCCTTTTATTGCTGAATAAAAAGGAACGATAATTGTCCTCCGAAAAAAAATAGAAATAGTGGTACATGTAATAAGGTTTGGAATATAACGTAAAATATTATTTTGTGTCACACATCCCATAATATTTGCCTCAGTGGAAAGCAAATGTATCAGGTACGTATATTTAATATTGACTGATATGAGCAGACAGTGACTTAGTGCTATAACTATCACTTTATTCTGGATTGCTTAAAACGGTTTAATCAGTAGTTAAATATGTTTATTATATCAAGAATTTTGTTCATAAATGACAACATTTTCGTGAATTGCATCACCTTTTGTGGATTTATAACAGTCGACACAGCTCTTTCATGTGAAGAAATCTAGTTTTAAATTCATATCTACTGATCAGTAATTCTTATTTTGCAAAATAGCTGCTTCGCCTTCGGAAATATTGAAACTATTCCGATTTAATCGTATATGTATATACTCGGCCAATTCAGTCATACTTCGGCAATGGTCGCTAGATATGTGCAATGATATATAAATGTTCTATGTAGTACTGAGCAACTATGACCTTATTATTACTTTTATGGCAGTTATATGAATTTTATCATAACAGTTCATGCAATCTTATCATAAATTCTGTATTTATTTGCTTTACAAAAACACACAATAAACGTAACACAATTTAATTACATATATCTTCAACTTCAAAATGTCGATTTTCAATACTTCGTTATGAACACAATATAAATATCTCAAAATACGTTCCCAGATTCCTTGGCCTATTTCCTAATAAAGATATCTTTCTCAATACTGCGGATATGAAATTAATTTCACCAAATTCTAATCTGAATATATATATATATATATATATATATATTAACAAAGTACAAACAATATTACTTAGATCTGCTGATGTCGAAATATAGCTATCGGACATTTAAATTACTAAACTATAGACAACATTACATTATTGACAAGAGATTTAGGTTTCCATTCGTCTATATATACAAAACCATCACATACCACAGGTGTATCTCACGAAAATCATGGGATTAACTTTCCATTCGATATTGAAGGAAGCAGCAATGTACACAAAAAGGGTAACGGTAAACTGATTTTTTTATATATATATATTAATCTTAAAGGGACATACCCGTCTCAACAAATTATAAACCGTAGCTTGAGCTAAAGCAAAAATCAAACAGAAATAAAATATAATTTGACACAACAGACGATAGTATAATAAAATTATGCTGTCTAATGACTTCAGGAGTTTTTTCTCTTTTAAGTCTATAGTGATTGGTTTGGTGTAGAACCTTACTAAATATTAAATATGTATTTTGATGTATCCCTTTTTACAGAAAAGATATAGTGACAATAATAACATGCATTTTATTATATTGGGGTTGTTTTTGTGTGTTTATATTTATAAGAGGTAGCTATAATTGGAATAGTTTATAAAAACATATTTTCTGTGTATTAATTGATGGTGTTTATTGAAAGCCAGGAGAAGACATTAAAAAATATCAAAGCTACCTTGGTTCTTTTTATATTTTTCTATTAAAATTTAACTATATTTGAGGATCAAAAAAGAATATCTTACTACTTAAATTTCATAAAACGTGTTTTCAGATTTTTTATTTATTGAATATTAATGTAATATATTTTTCATTTGCATGTATTTCATAAAAAAAATAAGCAGATTCACATAAACACTAAAATATTATGTCAAACTTATATGTGAATTCAAGAGAAACAGATGTGTAGTGTAAGGATCTTTTTTTTTTGTTGATTTTTAAAAATCAAATTTTAAAAATAATAAAATGAAACAGAAACTGTTTTGAAAGAAACATAATTAAGAGTGTACATGTGTAAACACTATTTCCAAGCAGATAGTTATAGTTAAAAAGAGTCCCTAACGGTAAACTATGATTAGTTTTACAATGATAAACCCTAATACATTTTCTGTTATGCTCAATATCTAATGGGATTCTATGAAATAAACTTCAAAATGATTTATTCTTTTACCCAAAAATGAATATGTAAAAATATCTTTAAAGTAATTTATCCCTATCTATCTAGTGATAAGTTTAACAAACCTACGCTACTTGTCCGATATACGTCTATACAATGTACATACGTTGTTATTGGATGACACCGAGAATTCAGGCCACCTAAACAAACTTATTCTGATACAAATGTATCCCAAAATGGTGTCGCTATGGAAGTGACCAAAGTAATTCAAGTCGATGGGATTCGAACGACTTGAACAATACCGACGGTATGATTCTAAGTTTAAACCTAACCACTTATCCGGACATTTCAGATCAACACATACCCATTTATATATAGTAAATATAGTAAATAACAATATCATGTGCCGTATTCAAAATCCAGCACCCAAACCACGTGAATTATGTTATTGTAAATTATATTCATACAGACGAATCTATGGAGTATTTTTATACTACACTGAATGACCAGTAATGAATGATGTTATTATAGTCTGTATTTTAGTTACGGTATTTTAGTAAAGGTATGATTGATTCGTTTGCTATATATTGTGTCATATGACTCGTGCGTTTTTGGCTGGGTTAATCAAGTGTAAAAACTCACAGAAACAATATGTTTATTTAAGTGTCCACCAGGTAAATTTATACAGACATGTATACTAGAAAAATCGACTTATATTTCTCTAAGCTATTTTGTCACGTACAGGTTGTACCATGTTTATTAAATTCCCATATTGATAAGGTTACATGTTCTTTTCTGCATAAGTGTAAATGTGTAAATCTGTACCAGAACTTAAATTATTTTAATAGTAGTTATCAATACGGATATCAGAACACGTATCTGAATAACATACTCCACGTCCCGTATGGAACCTTTACTACAGTATGTTTACCGTTTGATGATATAATTGTCTCAGTTTGATAGAATATTTTCTTGCCATAATTGTCTAGAGCCCGATAAGTGATTTTCGTTGACACCAGTAGGTACCTAACATTTTATACATACACATCAGTCAATAGCTTTAATGATGTTATACTGATGCCCTGAGCATTCTAAGTGCACTAATCATCTTAAGATGACAAGGGGAACCAGGAGGCCATCATGTAAGCAAACAGTTAACCATTTTTAAAATTGATATCAAAAATAAAAATGAATTCACTTTGAGGAAATATGTGGAAATTTCAAACGTAAGAGCTGAACTGTTTCTTGAAATATTGAAATTTTAAAATATTTTGAAAATGAACGGTTGAATCTACACCGCCAGATCAGTGGACGGCGCCATATTGAATTACATACATAATGCTTATCAGTACGATACATCAGTATTGTAGTTAACTCTGAAAAAAAACAGCTACCTATAAAAATTGTAATTTGGAACCTGCTACATACAAAAGTGATACAAAAGCCACACTTGTGAACTAAATACTTTTTATACAAAAAACCCACCATTATTTTTTGTTCTTTATTCTATAGTAAATAAAAAAACTTTGAAGTCTTGTAATTCATAGAGAGACCCAAACGAAAGATGTGTAACTTTTATTGCTTGTCAATCTCTCCACTATCAAAATATGAGGAGAAAAGTAAGGGTCGTGTGTCATATAAGAGATTTTTTTCTGCTCAGTGTGTACACTGTTGATAAAGTGAAAGTATAATTCCGAAATCATGTATTCAAATCCCAATTTCCAAGCATCATTTTTTTTCTAAATTCACAATTTAAACATGACAATGCTGTCAGTCTGTTCGAAATACATCAATTTTGCCATTCATATAAAAAATGAGCTTTAAAATAAGGAAAATGAATTTTAAAGAAAAAATGAGGATTATTTTTAACCGCCATTATGCGACTACCCCACGGAAGCACTTCCTTTTTCTAATAGTGGTACTATGCCTATAAGGAAACCTTGTTTTTTGTTTTATAATTACCTCTTCTTTACTAAATACTATCAATTTACAGTAATACTGCCAAATTGCAGGCATTAAATACAGAAACTTTTGTCAGAATACCACTTTTTACATGATCATTATATACAGGCGCGAGATGTCGACCTAAATTCAATTTTTATGTGTTTGACTAAATTTACAAAAAAAGTGTGTGTGTTTTTTTATAGTATTCTATTAAAAATGTTACACCAAAAAAATTTCACGACACATTGAAGACCATTGAAGTATCTCACCAAAATACATTAATCAATACTATATGCTAAAAATTTGCACATTACAATCATCCCAAAAAAAATCTTTAAAATTTTGTGATTTTTCATGAAATTTCAATGTAAATATGTACATATATGCTTTATTTGAGGTATAAATTGCCAAAATCTGTTTTTAATGACGGAAATGTCTCCAATTTGTCATTTAAGACTTTAATAGAGTATAAAAATGAGGTTATTTTACCTACAAATAACATTTTGGAAAATCACCCTCATCTCATTCAAGTCTCTCTTATAGGTGTAACCCCACCATTGATTTTTGTTCTTTATTCTAGATTAAATAAAAGTTTGAAGGCTTTTCATTCATAGAGAGACCCAAATGAAAGAAGTGAAATTTAATTTTACTGTTTGTCATCCTCTGCACTACCAACATATGATGAGAAAAGTAAGGGTCATGTGTCATATAATAGATTTCTTTTCTGTTCAGTGTGTACACTGTTGACAAAATGAAAGTTCCAAGCATCAATTTTTTTTTCTAAATTCTCAATTAAAACATGACAAAGCTATCAAAATGTTCAAAATATATAAAAAATGCCATTCAAATAAAAAAATGAGCATTAAAAATAAAGAAAATGAATTTTTAAAGAAGAAACAATGAGGATTATTTATAACCGCCATTATGTGACTACCCCACGGAAGCACTTCCTTTTTTTAATGGTGGTACTATGCCTTGACAGATCAACAAAAAGACAGTGCGTAGTAAACAAAGTAATATAAGTGACCTAGATACGAGTACAAATACCAATAAAATATTACAGTAAGGATAGTAAAAGTGAAAACAAAAGAATCAAAAACACTTAAAAACATGCAAAAGTAGAATTAAAGAAACATTAAAAAGTGATAAAATATTTACAGAAAATGTTGATTCTTCGATAATAGATAAACAGTTACTTGAAATATATCAGAAACTGGCAAATGTTACCACAAAACATGACATTACAATAAAATAGAATAAAATTTGTGTTCCAGCAATTGAATGAAGAACTTCTCGAATCTGCATTTCAACGAGTAGCAAATTTCGAATTTGAAAAGGAAGAAAAAAATTATCAACTGCAAAGAGGCATAATATCAATAAAGAATGAACTTCAAAACCGAAACACAAAAACCGACAACAAAATGTAACAAGAGGGTCTGAGGACGCTCTACTGGCTCATAGTGACCATAGCACTTTGTGAAATTTCACAATATTAACCCTCTTTGGGCGTCGTTTTAACAACTTATGGATAAATACCCTCACCACACCCATACAGAACAAACAGTTAATTGCTATGAAAAGAATATACTTTAAATTCCCATTCACTTCATCTGTAAAAAAATTTAGTCCCTTATACGTCCCAGCCTCTTGATTTGTCAAAACTTCAATCACCCACTCTAAGGGATTTATTTTGAGCAGAAATGCTCTAGATTTCAATTTTTCACTATAATGTTCCTATGTAAAATTAAAAGTCACCTTGCAGGGTTTCTGTATATCCCTGCCCCTTGATTTGCAAAATATTCAATCCCTTGCTGATGTAAAGATACTTTATATCATATAAGAACAAGTTTGACAGAAAGTTTATTGAGAGGAAGATTTATAAAACTTCCCAATTTTAACCATATTGTCCTCAACCCCTGGCTCCTTATGGAAATGCAATCCTATTTGTTGAACAAAATCAAATTTAGTGTTACTAAACAATGCTTTAGATATATAATTGAACAAGATATTAACACAAATTGACGAAAAAACGAGAATTTTCAATTTTCTGTAGTATCCCTATATAAAACGACAAATCCCCAAGGGCCTTTACACATTCCAGTGCCCATTGATTTGTACAGCTTAGAACTCTTTATCATACATAAATTATATAAAATATGAACAAGTTCGACTGACCAGTTGTTGAGAAGAAGATTTTTGAAAATGTTCTACTTTAACCGTTTTTTTACCAACACTAGCTCTTTATGGAAAGTCAATTCTCCTTATTTAACCAAATCTTATTTTCTACCACTAGATGATGCTTCAGAACTAAAATTTAATAAAAAGATGAAAAACTGAGAATTTTCGTTTTTCTCATAGTATCCCTATGTAACATTTACGTCCATTAACAGAGTCCTTATAAATATTTGCCCCTTAATTATTACTGAACTGACCGGTTCTGAAGAAAACGATTTTTGGTAATTCCAATTTTTACCATTTTTGGGCCCTTCCTGACCCCTTAAGACAGTGGAACCCAGTTATTTTTACAATTCTGAACCTCCTTGACCAAACAATGCTTTTATGAAAATATAGGCAAAATCAATTCCTTTTTAAAAATATAAATGTAAAGTTTAATATAATGACATGTGTTATTGAACACTCAAGGTGGGGTCATTTTTAACACTATGGAAACCACTTGACCAAATCTAATAAATGATTTGTTTATCGATTCGAAGCAGTACGGGCGGAGGAATAACATCTACATCAGTTTTATAGCAGAAAACGGAAACACAGGAAAACAATAAAATATCGATGGAACAGATTGATGCTCCCTAAGTGAGTGTTTGACTCTGTACCGACTACTTGGTTGAAAAATACCAAACTACATAGCAGGAACAATATGTGGCTCTGCACTTCACAGAACTCATTCGCAAATCATTGAACCAGAACAAAATGACAATATGCACAAATTGTAGCTTGTTTTACAAAATTAAAACCAGAGGTAGCGAAATAGCGTTATGACGACAATATGCACATCTCCACTTGGTAATGAATGATGCATCCTAGCAAGTTTCAGAAAATTCCAACCAGAGGTTATAAAGAAATAGAGTGGTGAAGAATTTGGTCACAGACAGAATCAAAAGGACATAACTATGGAAAACCTCATCGAACCAGAACACAAACATTGCAAGTTTCATAGAATTAAACCGTGAGGTTGTAGAGAAATAGCGCGGACAATAATTTGGTCACACACAGAATCAAAGGGTCATAACCTTGAAAAAATAATCGAACCGGTACACAAAAACAATATGGGCATCTGTACTTAGTAGTGATGCATCCTAGCAAGTTTCATAAAATTCCAACCAGAGGTTGTAGAGAAATAGCCCCGACAAAAATTTGGTCACAGACAGAATCAAAGGGCCATAACTCCGTGAAAAAACCATCGAACCGGAAAACATAGACAATATGCGAATTTCCACTTGGTAGTGATGCATCCTAGAAAGTTTTATAAAATTCCAACATACGGTTGAAGAGAAATAGCCCGGACAAGAATTTGGTCACAGACAGAATCAAAGGGCCATAACTACGTGAAAAATCATCAAACCAGAAGACAAAGACAATATGCGCGTCTGTACTTGGTAGTGATGCATCCTAGCAAGTTTCATAAAATTGCAAATTGGGGTTGTAGAGAAATAGCCCGGACAATAATTTGGTCACAGATATGTTCAAAGGACCATGACTCCGTGAACAAATCATCGAACCGGAACACAAACACAATATATATGCGCATCTGCACTTGGTATTGATGCATCCAAGCAAGTTTCATTAAATTCCAACCATAGGTTGTAGAGAAATAGCCTGGACAAGAATTTGGTCACAGACTCAATGAAAGGGTCATAACTCAATGAAAAATCATCGAACGGAACACAAAAACAATATGCGCATCTGTACTTGGTAGTGATGCATCCTAACAAGTTTCATAAAATTCCAACAAGGGGTTGTAGAGAAATAGCGCGGACAAGAATTTGGTAACAGACATATTCAAAGGGCCATTACTCGTGAAAAAATCATCGAAACAGAACACAAAGACAATATGAGCATCTGCACTTGGTAATGATGCATCCTAGCAAGTATCATAAAATTCCAACCATATGTTGTAGAGAAATAACCCGGACAAGAATTTAGTCACAGACAGAATCAAAGGGCTATAACTCCGTGAAAAATCATCGAACCGAAACACAAATATAATATTCACATCTCCACTTGGTTATGATGCATCCTAGCAAGTTTCATAAATTCCAACCAGAGGTTGTAGAGAAATAGCCCGGACAAGAAGTTTGTCACAGACTCAATCAAAGGGCCATAACTCCGTGAAAAATCATCGAACCGGAACACAAAGACAATAGGCGCATCTGCACTTGGTAATGATGCATCCTTGCAAGTTTCATAAAATTCCAACCTTAGGTTGTAGAGAAATAGCCCGGACAAAAATTTGGGGACGCACGCACGGACGCACGCGCACACGCACACGCACACGCACAGACGAAGCGGCAACAATATGCTTCCCCCCTTTGGGGGATCATAAAAACATCGATAGCTTTGCTAACAATACCAGATTTACATCATTGCAGACATGATATCGGTATTGCACATCGACTGAGGAGGAAAGCCGGGATCAACCGTAGGCAAGTTACTTACAAGTTTGACAAACAGACGGTGATGAAAGACAGGCGAAAATTTTATTGGCACTGGCATTTTTGTTATTGAGAATTTGACATACACAAACCACTTACACGTAGTGCTGTTTTGTCTTCGTAAAGCTATACCTGATGTTGTCGTTATGAGTTGGTAAAAAACGGACATTTGTTTTATAAAAAAGGTAAGATATGTCAAGAATTTTAAATACACGTAGGTCAACAGCTTTAAGTTTATATTCATGACATGTGCATTCTAAGAGCAAAATAATGCAAGCTTAAGGATTTCGATTTAAATCATAATATATGAGTCATGAATAATTATAATCGACGTATATGATAATTATATCACTTGCATTGTACATCTCTTTGCAGGTACTGGCTCACCAGGGCGAAGAGGAATCAGAAAAATCGTCAATAGGTCAAAAGATGGGTTTACCTGATTTACAGGTAAGAATGAACTTCTTTGTTGATTATTATGTATTTGTCGTCCAGTTTTGTTAAATAGCATGTTAAAGTGAAGGGCTACAGATAATATCAATTTGTTTTAAAATAATTATTTGACCACAAAGTTTATATTTAATTTGTGTTAAAGTTTCGTTAAAATTAACGAAATATTATCTGTTGTAATAACATCTAAAATGAAAAAACGACCGCTTTAAGGTACAACTGGATGAAATAAGGGAAAAAAGCAAGAAGAGTATTAATGAAAAAAGAGCAATGAAAGCACAGTTTTACACTGAGAGCAGTTCAACGAATCTTCTGGAAATTGGAACCCGTGTTGAAAGAGGGCCTGATTGGAATTGTATGTTTATAGACAATCAAGACAACAATGGACCTGGCACTGTTGTTGGACATGAATCAATTGGTATGAATTTTCGTACATGAATTTCAGTTTCGTTATTTTCATTGAAATGAACCGTAAGCTTTGTGAAATTAAGTATTCAATCATACTGACAAAGCATTCAAGAGTTATTCGCGAATGGACTCCATTTTACGGGCATTGTAATTAAATTATGTTCTAAGCTAAGGTGTTCACACATAAAAAAATCATGGATTTGTAATAGTTTTGAAAATATGAGTAAACGTCTTAAATATATACACAATGATATTTCTTTCGTATGCTTTCTATCATTAAACAAAAACGAGTGCGTCATCCAGTGGTAGAGCATCTGATTCAAGATCGGATGTTCGATTATCTGCAAAAGATATATGTGTTGTCTTTAAGCAAGACAATTTATCCACATATGCTACCCGGAAAACTTCAAGCGTGATTTGTCTAAAAATAAATAAGTTTTAAATAAATAAATACAAATAAGCGAAAAAGACCCCTGTGTTTCCCTTTCAGCCATAATTATGTATAGCTTATTTTTTTGTATTTTCCCATTCAATTTACCAATGTTGAATAAATCATATAACACATCAATTAGTTATAGGTTATGTGAAAAATAATTTTGAATAAATGTATCCCTTTGACGTTTAGAACTCAATTAAGAAAATAAAAAACAGGTTCGGTTTTATTGCATCTGTTCTTGAGGGGTTATATAAAAGTCAATACAGTCTACTCTACCGGCTTAAACGTGTTGATTTCATTTTCGAGCACAAAAACAAGATTTATGAGAAACAATAACAAAACTGAACCGAAGTTAGTACTAGAGCCAAAAACTTTTCTTATGGAAAATACAATATACACAAAAAAACTTTCGTACTTATATATATTCTGCTAATAATGAAAACATTGTTAGTTCTTTATGTTTGTTTTTTTTTATTTTAATTATATTTACTACACATTTACATATAATTAACATATTTGCACGTTCCGCCAAAATGACAAAATAAACTTTATGTTTTATAGGTAATAGGTTATGGGTAGAATGGGATAATGGAGCAAACATCAACGTTTATCGCTATGGAACGATGAGTAAATTCGATGTCAAAAAGGTCGATAAACCAAGAATTATACCGAAAGGAGCAACAATTGCAGTTGGCTGTGTTGTCAAACGAGGTACGCATCCAAGAAGATATTTTGTGTATGATATTTTGGTTTTGTACTAGACCTATGTCAGACTTGTGCATGTGATTGTTTGGTGTAAATGTGCATATGTTTGTGTTTGCAAAGAATTGAATATGCATTCAAATTTCTATGCATTTTTATTTATCATTCTAAATAGTCATAAATACATAAACGTCAAGCACGTATTTCGTTTTAGGGAAAGACTGGAAAGATGGTTGTGAAAAAATTGGAGATGATGAAAATGGGTCTGTGATCAAAGTATTGGTAGGAGGAGAAAATGTTGAGGTAATTCAACACATACAACAATTTACTAACAAGGTTGATATATATATATATATACAAAATTAATATATATATATATATATATATATATATATATATATATATTAATTTTGTTGAAATCATGACCTATTTTCACAACGTTAAAACAATATATTTTGCAAGGCAAAATTGAAATAACTCGTCATTTCTTTCATGTATAATGCATCGATCTTGTCAAGCAAACCTATTTAAAACATATTCACCAATGTTTCATCAAAAGTTTACTGGTGTTATTTAACATTGTAACATATGTGAACATATTTAAGACAAACGAGGCATCACCATTTATACCCAAAGTTATTGTGGTAGCAACGTATGATAAAATATATGTTAACACTCAATATTCAATAACAGATTATTTGTTCAGGAGTTATCTTCTGTAACAGATAAAAAACATTTTACATTGTACCTGTATTGGCATTCTTTTCTAAACTATAGAATATTGTAAAATGTATATTCAAAGTTACACAAATATGATACATGACAGATAGTACATTTGAACTCTAGTAAATCAATATCGTTGTTTGGTATTTATTTTTATGACTAGACATTATTATATATGCATTTTAGGTCCAAGATGTGTTATAGAATGAATAAGATTATTAATGAAATGAAATTGTGCAGTAATTCAATGTCATTCATTTTGAATGTTTTATATACTATTTTAAGACTTGTTTATTTGTTTTCCTTGTCAAGGTTCGATGGCAAGACCGTGCAAGAGGAACATATTCGTTTGGAAAGGATGGTGTCTTCGAAGTCGAATTGAGGTATATTTTGGTAATTTTGTTACTATTAAAAAGTTATGTATTTATATTATTTCATCTGTTAAACCTATATCATGCACTTCGTTACAAAAAAACATATATAATGTGTAGCTGAGGCAAAATAATATTTACAGTTTCATTATTATACAAACGCTTAAAAAAATAACAAAGCATCTAATGAATACGCAATTTGTCTTAATTGTTGTATCATTTTTCATAAAATTACTAATGAAATGTTACCGTAACTACAATAGCATATTGCGTACATGTTGTGTTGATGTGAACCTCACTCTCGACTTTTAATACACAAGCGATTTATAGTTTATAAACGTTTAACTGATTATGAAATCAGAGGCCAATACATTCGGAATTCATTCACTTTGCACATGCAGAGTGCAAGTCATAAACGCTCACAAAATAAAATGCATCCGGTAAATGAAATAATTACGTTTAATAAAAGTCATGAAAATGTTCACGTATCATAAGTACTTAATATGAATTACTTTCTTTTTGTCTTAAGCTTTGAATCGTGTCGTGAAATTTATTGATAAACTTAAAATAAAATCATAATATTATGTCTTATAAATCACAGTAAACAAAATGTAATGTTTCTTTTAAAATGAAAATGATACAATCATCATGTTTTCTTATAACAATTTTTTCCGTATATTCACATTAAGAAATCCCGAGGAAAACAGGTCTGATCAAGCAAACAGTTGGCACCGTGAGCAATATCAACATAAAGTTGCAGATGAACCAGGTAGCCTGGCTGACGATACAGTTTTATTATTTTTTATCAATGTTTCAGCTATTTGAATTTTGTGTTATTTATATCTTACAATCAATATAATCAACTTATTTGTTCAGTAATATCAGTTTTACTATCTTTGGTTGATTTATGTAATATAGAGACAAGGGAGGTACAATAAGTATGAGATGTACGCCCGTCAGGACGTTTGTCTGTCAGTTTTGTACATGATACTCATATGCAACTTTTTTTACATCGTCAATAGATTGGACATGCTCATCCATTCGGATTGTTTTGTCATTAGTTATATCTCGTCTTTACATTTTGAAACATTACAACATTATAATTTTAGTATATATGTACAGTGTGACTCCCCTCAAAGTTTACATGTAACTTAATTCTTATGTTAGCCTGTCATCAAACTCAAATGAACATCAGCCTATTGTTTGAACATTGGGATTGTATTTTTTACGGGTCATGCCCCTTTTTACACTTTACAAAATATAGATTTTACTATATATTTTTATGCGTCAGTATAAATATAAGTAACACTTCCACAATCCTAACATATAACACATAAGTGTGTTCATTGGACCGTATATCATCAGGGATACTATCATGTTTGTTTAGTGTCAAACTGTCTTCATAACTGAATTTTAATACTGAGTATAATGTTATTATTAACTTATTATATTCGAATATTTATAGTGGATTTAATGAGCCAATCAAAAGAAGGATATTACGAATCGGCTGAAATATGGAACAAAATAGCAAAAGAAGAAATTGAAGAGAAAGGTTAAGTATTTTGTCATCAACAAATACATATTGATCATACGATGAATTAGTTATAACTACTTTGATGTATATTTTTCTTTGCCAAAATTCTAAAGTTTCAAGTGTCATTAAACTTAAAGTCTGTCTCATATATTCTCCCCGGTATTAAAGTTTGGATATTTTGATATGAGAAATATATAACTACACTAGAAAAGTTTTTTCGCAACTAGTCAAGTCAAGCTTCGGTGTTTTAGGTCAACTGGGCCAAAGAATACAACAGCTTACTTTTACTATTTCAAACAAATTACCAAATTCAAAAATATTAAATACCAGCATCACTGTGTATAATTTACCTTTCGGTTCTAATAACGTTATATTTATACGCTGTTTTATCTAAAAATAACACATTTTTGTTCATTGGAACTTTTAATGTATTGAACATGTGCCTTTTGAGTATGGAACATTACACTCCTCATCTGATTTTACGACTAAATATAATTATTTAAATCAAATTAGATAGAATTGCAACTTAATGTTTTTAAACCGTTATTTTCATTTACATGTATTGTTGAAAAACATATCAAAAGATTACAGCTATCAAACAACGGGACGTTTTGTTTTAATGCAAACACCTTAGAAAAATGTTTATTCTATGAAAAGACCATCGCTGACACAAGTGTATAATTCATTATTTCTTATTTTTGTCCTGTTACCTGCAATAGTATATATTCTGCAAATGCTTAGTACTGGTTATACCCAGGAAGACTTCGAGCGTCAATTGTCGTAAGCTGTTGTAACTTGTTTCAAAATCAAATTAAAAAGAAGTTTAAACTAAAGTTTATGTTCCATACTTATGAATAGAATCATGTCCATCAATAGAATAACATATTGAGGTTATTTAAAGAACCAATATATACTTAATATATTTGAGATTATAAACCTCCGACCAAATTAACAAGCAGATCAATGATTATTTTTCGTAAACCGGGACAAAAATGCAACACACATTTCTAAGTTGCTGTCGTATTGCTTTAATTTTAACTGTAATTTAACAGTGAGAATTATCTTAGTATATATGTATACAAACTTATTTTCTTAAATGTAATGCTGATGATATCAAGAAAGTAGCATATTTGGAAAAACTCGAACCGTAATGTACTAAACAAATTTCATTTAGAGCAAGTGAAATTCCGCCTCAATACATACACACACCGTGTACTTGTATAGTAACATCTTCTATTAAAATGTACTTTACATGCCGTTTCATTCTTGACTTGTCAGCTTAGCTAGTCTCATTCTTCTAGATTGAGGTAAATGTTGTTGTTTTTTTTCCAATTTATAATCTCCAAGTACACTCTTTTA
This sequence comes from Panopea generosa, assembly GCA_029582155.1. NCBI lineage: Eukaryota > Metazoa > Mollusca > Bivalvia > Adapedonta > Hiatellidae > Panopea > Panopea generosa. The sequence continues at coordinate 27,881,945 of CM055906.1, read as the reverse complement.
TGTTGACATTTTCAACAAAGTACCGAAATGTGAGAATCTAGAGTTTAATCTAATTGCAATATATTTCCACCCAAACTAACTAAGATTTTCAGCTTTGCTGACCATATAATGTAGAGTCTGTAACACTATTATATTGAAAGATTGAATATCTTATTCTTGCAATATATCAGATCACAGTGAGAAAAGTATCCCATATTGTTTTTGTTGTGTTTTGTTTTGTTTGTTTTTTTGTTCATAGTACTTGTTTTATGTTTGTTTACTGACTTCATGTAGACACAGTAGCTTTATAAGCATATTACTTAGTACATTAACACCAGTTATTCTCATTTTTACCTATAATTAAAGAAGGTTGTTGCATTGACGACACAATAGCTATTTATTTCATGAAAATATCTCCCCCGGAGATTGTCGTATTTTAATACAGTCTTTGATAACAATTACTTGTTGCGCCTGCAAAAACTCGCCACATACTTTGACTCGGTGTTGGTATTATTTCTGGTACCTTCAATTCATTGAGCTCGATCAGTGACCTCCGAGAACAGATAGGGTTTGCAGTATACACCATATATAGCATCATCTGAAATAGCCTTATATATTTGTCAAGAAATAAAATTACTCAAATTATAACATTCCTCTTGCTAAAGAAATTAATCTCTGAAACAGAGTCTATACTGACTCCTTATCAATGTTTGTTGTCTCTTTTGTAACGAATCCTATTGTTTAGTCTTTCTTTTTGATTAAAAATTCTTTTATACATTTATTTATTGACTTCAAGTGTCACAACTAACTTGCTTTTATTTACTGATACTCATTTTTTCTTCTACCGCTACAATGTTACAAAGAGATGGATCATCACGAATTAGTTTTTAACTGTTAGAATTTGCAGTAACTACATGTACTTAATATCATTAAAATGTTTGATGCCAGAAATATATATATTCTACGCGCCATTCTGCCTAAATTTAGTAACCTTCAATGCAAATATATCTGTACGGTTAATAATGTGTTACATGTAGCCATACCTTATTTCGATTTCCATTTGCAATTGACCCTGAAGAAACACCACTTTTTGTATTTAGATCGTTGCTGATCCTCTTTTTCGCTCTCAACGATAAGATGCATCGGACCTTGTATTATTTAGCGTTTGCTCACTCATTTCGATAATTAAAATTTGCAGCTATTCGGATACAGTATATAAAATGGACTACTTCTGCTCTATATACATTATACCATCTGATACATGTTTAGGAATAGTTTAGCGAATATGTCGGGTACATGTTTTACATATATATTCTTTAGCACAGCGGGCAGTAGTCAAACCTTCTTATAAAGAGTAATTTTTTCACAAATAAAAAAGATGATTCGACAAATAATATTCCTTAAATTGCTCTTTTAATGCTTGTTGTATACGGACAAAACTTAGGAGTTTTAATTGTTGTAATTGTTGTTGTTGTTGTTGATGTTGCTGTTGCTTTTGATGATAATAGTGACATGTGTATTGTCTGCTTCCTTTATTTTAATTTCTATTTATATATTTCTCAATATTAAGTGACAGAAATTGAAATTGCATTGTCAGTTTCAAACTTTAAAATATCCAAGTAAACAATTGGTTAGTAACGTAATTTACTATGGCCAATGACAGTAAAATAGCTTGATGTCAATGTTTTGTAGATGAAGTTGAAATTGTCATTAACAATATATTCAACAGTGAACTTAAACGAAAATAGTTTCTCAACAGTTGATGCAAATTAAAAAACCATTATATATTATCAAATTATTGTCATATACATGTACAAATATGTTCACCCATTACATAACTCATGTATGTTTTTTACACATTAGGGCCTAACTGAATACACCAAAAGAAAGTATGTTTTACTTTTGTCCGGGTGGTGTGGTATCTAGACTTAACCTCATACAAGATGTTTAGTTAAAGGTACTATTTCCTGCTTCCAACGTGATTATTTTGTGTTCAAATAACTCGATTCCTAACATATTTAATATTGTGGGGAAGGTTATGTGATAAATATTGGTTTGTAATTGGCCGAGGAATAATATATATATAAACATAGTATCAGAAAATATAAAAATAAAAATGATAGCATATCCATTTTCAGGTTCGGAGGCATCAGAAGACGGTTTGGTGCAAAACGTGATTTGCTTAGACATTTCAGAAAGCATGGCAAATAACGATGCATGGTCAAAAGCAAAGACGTTCGTGGAGGACTATCTCAACGGTATGTCAAGTTGTAGGTGACATCGACGTAGATGATATATATCGTAAATGACACAGGAGACTATAATGATCCCCAAAACTATTTGGATACTTAAACTATCTCAACAGACATGAGTTCTAATGCTTATTAAAAAAAATATATTGATTTGTACAAAAATAAATGGTACGAGATATGTCAAAACTATGGCCCGGCATTTTTGAAAGAATAATAATGTTTCCCAGCGAGAATTGTGATGTACTCCGAGCTACATCATAGTATAGCGATGTTGTTCAATCATTTCGTTTTGCTTCAGGATATAGCTCTGTTAATTGTTTCACTAACCGTAATCTTGTTATTTCCATTCGTTTGTATTACATAAGGCGTTCTGCTATCGTATCTCTCTAATCATTTGCAAAATACACTATACATGTATATCCAAACCTCAATATGGTCTCTTCTCGCTCTAATGGTCGAGTAAGATATGTATTTTAAAAATAGAACATTGTGGTCAGTTCTTAGTAGCTATTACTATTTTTTTATGATGGGATATGGCTGGTTTTAAGTATATATACTTTTGTATTTATATGTAGACTCCTAGCTTAAGTTCCAAATAGATTAAAATAACAATACATGTGAGAGAATGCACACAAAGCAAAAATATAACGTTTTTCTTAAATAGCAAGAGCTATAAATCTAATATTGTGGATCCGATATAACTAATTTTGAAACATTCTAAAGCTTTACTCCTATTAAGATACCGTTTGATTAGAAATATAAGAGTTTGCTGAAAACAAACAAAAAATCAATATTTCTTTTAACCACAGGTAATAATTGTGTTTGCTTGTATGATCAGATACAATAGAACATGGATGGCTCGAACCGGACGGGACTGAACAAAAATATTAGAATTAAGGGTTGTTCGAGCCAAGTATTGCTAAACATCATTTCATACATGTATATACATCGAATTCGACCGGGACCAGATAAGTTGATCGAGCTATAAATAGTGTTTCTGCCATCCGTGTTGTTGTAATGACATGTACATGCATGTTGTGCAAATAAATTTACAGGATTAGAAAACTGGAAAGTCCAACATAATGTAAGAGAAAACAACGTTGCATTGGTTACATTTGGTCACGAAACAAAGATCATGCAGACACTTACAAACGAATTTCGAAAAATCCGGCTTGCCTTTAGTAAGTATGTTGGTTTATGAGCATTATAAGCCGTAATATTATCTTAAGGTTTAAAGTTTGAATATTGTGAAAGTGGGTGGCTTGAATATTTTGTCTGCCTACATCTAATTAACAATTGAAACAATACGAAATTAGAATTTCCATCCTAACAAAACAAAAATTTAAATTGCTATAAAGGAGAAAAGTTTGAAAGTGTCATATTCGACAGAGTCTCAATTGTGAGATCATGAGATATTGAATTTCTCTACATATCATATTCAGTTGATAACGCATTGTGTTTCAATGAACATTTAAAGGTTAGTTTATGGACGTAGGTTACGACCAAGACAAACTTTATTTATGAAACGTGTAATTTTTAAAACATTGTTCATAATATCATTATTAGTTTCATTTATTTTATAAATATTTATAAATACAGTTTTTCTTATCATGTTTTCTCAGAAAATATCAAGCTTGGTGGACCCACCCCAATGTTCGGAGGTTTAACACTTGCCATGGCGGAAGCTGAATGTGGTGATTATAAATATTTTTATTAAAATGTGTTTTTCCATAAACATCTGTATTAAAATCTATATAGATAATCATAACACATATTGTTTGTGTCAACGTATCTTTTCTTTCATGCCTATTTCAACTGAATCTCATAGTGAAGAACATTTAATAAGTTTAATAACCTTAATTTTATGGCCAAAAATTTTATATGAAAATCTATATTTAAGCTCATGTCTATTCAAGCCTTGACCCTGTGTTGTATGGCGCCGCTCCGATGCATTTATTTTTATTACTAGTTTTTGTTTTAAAAAATAAATTATGTGAACTAGAGGTGCTGAAGCCTTCATATGCTGCACGTGGCAAAATGTTGTTGACCCCTATCAAGTTTGTTCAAACACTTTACTTTTAAAATATATTGATACAGGATTGTTTAGATATTTACATCCTGGACCTCACCTATTTAAGCAGGTTTTTGCAACAAGTTATATGTTATGTTATTCTCGGTAAAATTGCTGAGCTACACGTTTAAATATCATTAAACATTAAACATTGTGACACCTCAACTCTCCTGACAGTTGCAAGGCATTAACTTAAACTTTGAGATAATTTGAACATATGTTTAAAAGATGCAGAGCTTATTATGTGATCAAGTTTACAAGATTTATTTGATACTCTTTTCCTTGTAGAAGCGTGTAACTTAAGCTGGTACTTTGATATTCATTTTCAAATCACTAACTCTACTTGATGTCTTTTTTTAGTAACGTTATAGTATGTCATATAACGATTACCTAAATGTATACAGTAAGGATTTGCCATATCCCTATCATTAAATCTATAGCAATTATTTGGCTTACATAATGTTTAGTAACGAATCTTGTTCGTATCTCAAATTGTATATACGGGCAATTTATTTAACAATATATCTTGTCACTTATACGTATATTACTATTTGATTTATTCGATGATAGGGAATATATAAGAATTTTTTAAAATTTTAAAATTGGCTTACCACATTTTACCAACGTATCATACTTATAATAAAAAGATATCTATTTCAAAATGTCAAAATAATATATTGAAAAGGGGTTTCCTAACTTGAGCTAGACTGGGTTAGACTAAAATAAACTACAATAGATTTCACGTTTAAAATTGCAACACGTTTTGTGACGTATTAATGAGTCAGTTGTGATTCATTTTGATTTCAATTTGATTCGTCTTCAGGTGTACACGTTGTAAAATTTGTTTCATCTTAGAATGCGTCCGACTGACGATGTGTAGGTCTTCGAGTTGTATTTTATTTCTGTTTATTTTAGGATGGCGATTTCGTTTCAAATTGACCACTCCGATTAAAACATCGATTTTTTCACAGCTCAGTGGGTTTGACATACCAAACTATTCCGATTGTATTTATTTTATGATAACGAGATACTTTTTCCATTTTTTAAGAAATTATTAAGAAACTTATAGCGTTTTTTTCCCCTGATATTATACTCCTTTTAAGGTAAATGCACTGCCATTGCCGGCATCAAATTGGCAAGAAAAATCATACTTATTACCGACGGCGAACCTACTGAGGGAAATCTCTTTGCAGGGCCAGATGAGGTCAAAGCAGATAAAAGGGAAGAGGTGTGTATCATAGTGATATGAAAGAAACAATGCTTATTCAAACAATTGACCTGACGCGAGACCGACTATCGCTCCGCCCACTGGCGTTGATTGTTCAAGTGTTTATTTAGATATCGTCAGATTGTCTATGGAAAATGACGGTACTTGAATTAATATCGATCGCTGATTTGATAATCGACTTGTTTGATTGAAAGCCCGCGTCAGATCAATTGAAACGGATAAGCATTACATATACAGTTCAAAAATTGTATTACTCCGATTTTCAGAAGGGATTTGTAAGTCGTCATTCGGTAATATTATATATAGTTTATCAAATATATTTTTTTATTGATTTGGATAAAGAATATCTAATGAGTGCTAAAACCAATACGTTAACTAAGTTATATATCCCTAAATAGCAATAAATACACATTTTCGTTTTTATATCGAAGTTATTTTTTAATTTGATTTTAATCATGTTGCATATAACCGTAATACATCGGAAAAGTTGGAAAACCAGTTCATTTAATTTGTCAATTAGCGGAGTTATCTCCAATAAAATAGTTCAAAATACCACTTTTCGGTTTCGTTTGTAATTGCATTTCACTCTTGGATATGTTGTGTTGAATCAAATCCTCTTGGACGATTATGAAAATCGCTCCATATTAATTGGCATAGATGGCGTTATATATCTTCAAATTATCCAAACCATCATTTTTATTGTAAACTATCGATAAGTAAAAACATATAAAACGCAAATTCTATTTCAAACACTATTACCATACTTCCTGAATTATTCATTTCACACCTGCTACTATCGTATTTATTCTCCTATTGCAAATATAACATCGATATAAAAAAATATTTAAGAACTCGGATGGAGAAGTAAAATAAGTGCACCTTTCCAGGTGGACATGTGTTTTCTTTTTTTCGTTTTCTTGATATTAACATAAGTCATTAGAAGAGATGGACATTGATCGATCCATGCAACTCTCAAATGCGGGCTTATTTGCCATTAAATAAAATATACAACTTGCGTAAAGTTTACTAAATATTTTTATTACTTGCATTTATGTTATGGATATATTGTGGATAGCCGTAAGATCTGTATTAATACTTAAAACCATTGAGTTGTTTAATTCATAGAGGGAGTAATTCAATTTTATTTTTATTTTATTTTAATCAAACTTGGATATGTTGTAATGAGCCCCTGATTTGTGTAAATGTTTATTACAATTTTATCCTTGTTTATTATTAGATAAAATGATTAAGATTTAAATATGACAAACATGTAACGTGTTAAAAACATCGGGCATATTCCATTAGAGTGACCAAAGTTATCAACTCTTGAACATCCAAAAACGTTATGTATTTTTTTTAAAACAGATATATTTTCTAATTGATTATCTATAAAATATTGTTCGATCAACTAACTTTGCGGGACCAGCTTAACTTTTCATATCGTCAATTTTGCAGACACACACGGCGATGTATGAAAAAGTTCAAATGCTTGAAGGCATCTCCACGGATCTTATATGTGTTCATGTTGGAACTACAAATAGGGTATGTATGAACATTCGTTAAAATAATATATACGGTCTACCGACATGTATGCCGTGGAGCAATGTAAAAACGCACAATGCGTTCAGTTTTTTATCAAAAACCTTACTTTTATTCTGCCCACATGATTAGTTCCCCAGTTAATGTTGGGTCTTCTTATAAAACTAGTTATCATTGTGTTGAATATAGTTATACATCCGATTTTAGAGTGTTAATTCGCTCCTAAGCATTAGCATGGACAACAGATGATACACACAATGTGCATAATGGACATTGTGACCATAACCATCTAGGAACCTTACTTGACATAATTTAACTTAAAACGCCTCACATACCAAATGACTCTTTGTTTGATGTAGTTAAACATAATATGCTTTTCAATTCAGTAAAATAAATATTATAATATACTCATGCATGATGCTGAATTTTCCATTTCATAATAAAATGCCTTTACAAAATGCTATTATAACACATTACACACACACTACGCATGAAAACTAATTATACCAGTAGAAAAATGAACTAACATCAAAAGGAGGCAATGTATAGAACATCATATATTGTTGAATCATGTTGAATCATGTACATGTCTTATGTCTTATGTGTAAACCCCAAAACAATAACTCACAGCTGGTGAGTAAAATTAATGAACTAACATGAACTAAAATTATTTTTAATAATCTGGACATCAGGAATATTATACACATAACAATAAAACAAATTTGATATGTGTATAATATAACAGTCAAACAAGTATTATAAACCACTGAATACATATATTATATATAGTAGAATAAATTCGGAAGGTCAGTATATCTTTGGTTAATATAATTTCCAACATTGTAATCATGCATTGATATATTTATAATTATCAATGTACATGGTAAAAGTTGCTGTTTTAGACATGTGCGCATTCACCAATAAAGCATATTAGCAATTTGCTATCAATACTGTTGTGTTGACACTAATGCTTTCAGGTAAGTATTGATGTAAGTTGTATTTCAGACTATATGCAATAAATAATGACTTACTGTTAACAACACATAGTTTGTTATACGTTTTGTTGAACATCTCCTATATCTGATATATTGACCTTAGCAAATATGTGTTTTATACAATGTACCACAGCATTTGTGAGAGGCTAGTTAGGCAGGACTGCTTTAATTTATACAACATTGCCTATAAAGAATGAAAATGGAATGCTATTATTCAATGTGTTCAAATTGATGTAAGCGTATTTTTAATTTGGATGTACTGTTGATGTGGGTGTAATGTCATATGGGTGTACTGATGATGTGGTTGTAATGTCATGTGGGCGTACTGTTGATGATGATGTACAGTTAATGTGAGTGTATTGTTGATGTTGATGTACAGTTAATGTGAGTGTATTGTTATTGTGGATGTACTATTGATATGGGTGTAGAGTTGGGGTTGATGTTCTGTTGATGTTGATGTACAGTTAATGTGAGTGTACTGTTGATGTGCTTGTACTGTCGATGTGGATGTACTGTTGATGTAAGTTAATGTGAGAGTACTGTTGATGTGATTGTACTGTTGATGTGGGTGTAGAGTTGATGTGGATGTACAGTTGATGTGGATGTATAGTTTATGTGAGTGTACTGTTGATGTGGATGTACTGTTGATGTGGGGGTAGAGTTGATGTGGGTGTACTATTGATGTTTGTAAAGAGTTGATTTGGGTGTACTGTTAATGTGGATTTGCAGTTAATGTGAGTGTACTGTTGATGTGGATGTACTGTTGATGTTCGTGTACTGGTGATGATAGGGTAGAGTTGGTGTGGGTGCACTATGGATGTGGATGTACAGTTAATGTGAGTGTACTGTTGATGTGAGTGTACAGTTGATGTGATTGTACTGTTGATGTGGATGTACACTTGATGTGGATGAACAGTTGATGTAGATGTAGAGTTGACGTGGGTGTACTGGTGATGATGGTGTTGAGTTGGTGTGGGTGTACTGTAGATGTGGATGTACATTTAATGTAAGTGTACTGTTGATGTGGATGTGATGTGATGTGATGTTAGTGTACTATTGATGTGGATGAGCTGATAAAGTGGGTGTACAGTTGATGTTGGTGTAAAGTTGATGTGGATAAACTGGTGATGTAAGTGTAAAGGTGTTGTTGGTGTAAAGTTGATGTGGGTGTACTGGTGATGTTGGTAAAGAGTTGATCTGAGTGTTCAGGTTATGTTGGTATATAGTTGATTTGAATGTACTGTTGATGTGGATGTACAGTTAATGTGAGTATACAGTTGATGTGATGTACTGTTGATGTGGGTGTAGAGATGATGTGGGTATACAGTTGATGTGTATGTACAGTTAATGTGAGTGTACTGTGGATGTGGATGTACTGTTGATGCGGGTGTCGAGTTGATGTGGGTGTACTGTTGATGTGGATGTACAGTTAATGTGAGTGTACTGTTGATGTGGATGTACTGTTGATGTGGGTGTAGAGTTGATGTGGGTGTACTGTTTATGTGGATGTGCAGCTAAAGTGAGTGTACTGTTCATGTGGATGTATAGTTAATGTGAGTGTACTGTTGATGTGAGTGTACAGTTGATGTGATTGTACTGTTGATGTGGGTGTACAATGGATGTGGATGAACAGTTGATGTAGATGTAGTGTTGATGTGGGTGTACTTGGGATGATGGTGTAGAGTTGGTGTGGGTGTACTGTAGATGTGGATTTACAGTTAATGTGAGTGTAATATTGATGTGGAAGTGATGTGATGTAAGTGTACTATTGATGTGGATGAACTGATGACGTGGGTGTACAGTTGATATTGGTGTAGAGTTGATGTGGATAAACTGTTGATGTAAGTGTACAGGTGATGTTGGTGTATAGTTGATGTGAGTGTACTGGTGATGTTGGTATAGAGTTGATGTGAGTGTACTGATTATGTTGGTATATAGTTGATGTGGGTGTACTGTTGATGTGGATGTACGGTTAATGTGAGTGTACAGTTGATGTGGATGTACTGTTGATGTTAGTGTGTGTTTGTATGTGGGTGTACTGTTGATGTGGGTGTAATGTGATGTGAGTGTACTGCAGATGTGGATGAACTGTTGATGTAAATGTACAGTTGATGAGGGTGTACTTTTGATGTGGGTGTACAGTTAATATGAGTGAACGGTTAATGTGATTGTACAGTTGATGTTTGTGTACTGTTGATGTGGGTATAAAGTTGATATGGATGTACTGTTGATATGGGTGTACAGTAAATGTGAGTGTTCTGTTGATGTGAGTGAAATGTTGATATGGGTGAACAGTTATTGTGAGTGTACTGTTGATGTGAGTGTTATGTTGATGTTGGTGAACTGTTGAAGTGGATGTACTGTTAATATGAGTGAACTGTTGGTGTGGATATACTGTTAATCTGAGTGTACTGTTAAAATGATTGTACTATTGATGTGAGTGTAATGTTGATGTGGGTGAATTGTTAATGTGGATGTACTATTAATATGAGTGTATTGTTAATGTGAATGTACTGTTGATTTGGATGTACTGTTAATATTAGTGTACTGTTGATGTGAGTGTAATGTTAATTTGAGTGTTATCTTGATGTGCATGAACTGTTCATGTTAATGTACTGTTAATATTAATGAACTGTTGATGTGGATGTACTGTTAATATGAGTGTACTGTTGATGTTGATGTAGTGTTGATGTCTGTGTAGATTTGATGTGGGTGTACGGTTGATGTGGGTGTATAGTTGATGTTGGTGTACGGTTTATGTGGGTGTACCGTTGATGTGGGTGTACTGTTAATAGGGGTGAACAGTTAATATGAGTGTACTGTTGATATGAATGAACTGTTGATGTGGATTTACTGTTGATGTGGAAGTATAGTTGACGTGGGTGTACTGCTGATGTGGGTGTACAGTTAATGTGAGTGTACAGTTGATGTGTATGAACTATTGATTTGGATTAACTGTTCATATGAAAGTACAGTTGATGTGGTTGTACTGCTGATGTTGGTGTACAGTTAATATGAGTGTACAGTTGATGTGAACGAACTGTTGATGTGGGTGTACAATTAATGTGAGTGTACTGTTGATGTAGGTGTACAGTTAATGTCAGTATACTGCTGATGTGGATGTACTGTTGATATGAGTGTATTTTTATGAGGGTGTACAGTTGATGTGGGTGTACATTTGATGTGGGTGTACTGTTGACGTGGGTACACAGTTGATGTAGGTGTACTGTTGATGTGAGTGTAACAGTTGATGTGGGTGTACAGTTGATGTGGGTGTACTGTTGATGTGGGTGTAGAGTTGATGTAGGTGTACTGTTGGTGTGAGTGTATTTTATGTTGGACTACTGTTGATGTTGGTGTACTGTTGATATGGGTGTAAAGTTGATGTGGGTTTGCTATTGGTGTGGGAGTACTCTTTGAACGATATGCCACCTTTTTGACATACACGTATTTCCTTTAAAATACACTATATGAAATAATTTGATATTGGCTAATAAATATCATTAAATAATTAAATTAAAATATATAAATATACATTTCAGGAGTTTCTTCAACAGCTTGTAAATAAAGCTAACGGGAAAATGACTTCCTTTGACCAAGGCGAACGTCTTGCTACTGGTGGGAGTTATAGTCGTGTAAGTGTACTTAAAAGTAGTTTATACAATGCATCATCTGATCAAATTCAATTGAACACAATGGTTACTATCATATAACACCACATAACATCCAGAACGGATTAAAATTACAATGGGACCAAGAATGAGGATATTGAGCTAAACCCTGAGACTCCAAATCCGTTTAACGTAATGATACTAAGATAGACTCTGAGTGCTCGGGGACGTTTAATGTAGTGATATCGAGCTAAACATTGAGTGCCTAGAAACGTTTAACGTAGTAATACTGAGTTAGACTCTGAGTGCCTACAAATGTTTCATGAAGTGACATTGAACTAGACTCTCAGTGGTGTTTAATGTAGTTATACTGAGCTAGACTCTGTGTGCAGTAGTTATACTGAGTTATACATTGAGTGCCTACAGATGTTTAACGTAGTTACATTAAACTAGATTCTGAGAGTCTAGAAATGTTTAACGTAGTTATACTGAGTTAGACTCTAAGGGCATAGAGATGTTTAACGTAGTTAAACTGAGTTACACTCTGTGTATCTACAGGCGTTTAACGTAGTTGTGTTAAACTAGAGTGTGAGTACCTACAGATGATAAACGTAGATAAGCTGAATTAGTCTCTGAGTGCCTAGGGATGTTGAACGTAGTTATACAGAGTTAGACTCTGTGTACCTAGAGATGTTTAATGTAGTTATACTGAGCTCCATTCTGAGTGCCTATCGACGTTAAACGTATTAATAATGAGACTCTGATGCAAAGAGAAGTTTAAACTAAATGTAGTAAGACTTAGCTAGACTCTGAGTTCTACAGATGTTTGACTTAGTTATACTGAGCTAGACTCTGAGTGCTTAGAGATCCTTCGCGTAGTTATACTGAGCTAGACTCTGAGTAACTAGAAATGTTTAACGCAGTTTTAATTAGCTAGACTTTGGATACCAATGAAACAGTAACGTAGTTATACTGAGTTTGATTCCGGGTGACTAAAGACGTTTAACGTAGATATACTGAGTTAGACTCTTAGTGCCTAGAGATGTATTTCGTAGTTACAATTAATTAGTTTCTACTGAGCAAGACTTTGAGTGACTAGAGATGTTTAACGTAGTTATATTAAGATAGACATTGAGTGACTTGAGATATTTAACGTAGTTATACTGAGAAAGACTCTGAGTCCCTAGATATTTTTACCGTAGTTATACTGAGTAGGACTCTGAGTACCTAGATATGTTTAACGTAGTTATACTAAGATAGACTCTGAGTTCCTACAGATGTTTAACGCAGTTATACTGAGCTAGACTATAAGTCCCTAGGGATGATTTACGTTGTTATACTGAGCTAGACTCTAAGTCCTAGACATGTTTAACGTAGTTATACTGAGCTTGTCTCTGAGTCCCTAGTGATGTTTAACGTAGATATAATGAGCTTGACTCTAAGTATCTGGAGATGCATTACGTAATTATACTGAGTTGAACTTTGAGTAGCTAAAGATGTTTAACGTTGTTATACTGAGCTAGACTCTTAGTCCCTAGAGATGTTTAACGTAGGTATACTGAGCTAGACTCTAAGATCCTAGAGATGTTTAACGTAGTTATACTGAACTAGATTAAAGTCCCTAGGGATGTTTAATGTAGTTATACTGAGCTAGATTTTAAGTCCCTAAAGATGTTAAACGTAGTTATGCTGAGCTACACTCTAAGTCTTAGACATGTTTAACGTAGTTATACTGAGCTAGTCTCTGAGTACCTAGAGACGTTTAACGTAATTATACTGAGCTAGACTCAAAGTCCCTAGAGATGTTTAACGTAGTTATACTGAGCTAGACTCTAAGTCCCTAGGGATGTTAAACGTAGTTATACTGAGATAGTTTCTGAGAGCCTCGAGATGTTTAACGTAGTTATACTGAGCTAGTCTCTGAGTGCCTAGAGATGTTTAATGTAGTTTATACTGAGCTAGTCTCTGAGTGCCTAGAGATGTTTAACGTAGTTTATACTGAGCTAGTCTCTGAGTGCCTATAGATGTTCAACGTAGTTATACTGAGCTAGTCTCTTTGAGCCTATAAATGTTAAACGTAGTTATACTGAGCTAGTCTCTGAGAGCCTCGAGATATTTAACGTAGTTTATACTGAGCTAGTCTCTGAGTGCCTATAGATGTTAAACACAGTTATACTGAGATAGTCTCTAAGAGCCTATAGATGTTAAACGTAGTTACACTGAGTTACACTCGGAGTGCCTAGTGATGGTTAACTTAGTTATACTGTGTTAGACTCTGAGTGCCTAGAGATGTATAATGTAGTTTATACTGAGCTAGTCTCTGAGTGCCTATAGATGTTAACGTAGTTATACTGAGCTAGACTCGGAGTGCCTAGTGATGGTTAACTTAGTTATACTGTGTTACATGTAGACTCTGAGTGCCTAGAGATGTTTAACGTGTTTATACTGAGATAGACTCTGAGTCCCTAGTGATGGTTAACTTAGTTATACTGAGCTAGTCTCTGAATCCCTAGTGATGGTTAACTTAGTTATACTGAGTAAGACTCTGAGTGCCTCGAGATGTTTAACGTAGTTATACTGAGTAAGACTCTGAGTACCTCGAGATGTTTAACGTAGTTATACTGAGATAGACTCTGAGTCACTAGTGATGTTTAACGTAATTATACTGAGCTAGACTCAAAGTCCCTAGAGATGTTTAACGTAGTTATACTGAGCTAGACTCTAAGTCCCTAGGGATGTTTAATGTAGTTATACTGAGCTAGACGCTAAGTCCCTAAAGATGTTGAACGTAGTTATGCTGAGCTACACTCTAAGTCCTAGACATGTTAACGTAGTTATATTGAGCTAGTCTCTGAGTCCCTAGTGATGTTTAACGTAGATATAATGAGCTTGACTCTAAGAACCTAGAGATGCATTACATAATTATACTGAGTTAAACTTTGAGTGCCTAGAGATGTTGAACATAGTGATACTGAGTTGGAATATGAGTGGTTAGAAATATTAAATGTATACTAAGCTAGACCATAAGTGCCTCGATATGTTTAACATAGTTATAATAATTTAGACTCAGAGTGCCTCAAGATGTTTAGCGAAGTTATACTGAATTAGACTCTTAGTACATCGAGATGTTTAACGTAGTTATACTGAACATTTTTCTGAGTGCCTAAAGATGTTTAACGTAGTTTATACTGAGATAATCTCTGAGTGCCTAGAGATGTTTAATGTAGTTTATACTGAGCTAGTCTCTGAGAGCCTCGAGATGTTTAACGTAGTTTATACTGAGCTGGTCTCTGAGTGCCTATAGATGTTTAATATAGTTTATACTGAGCTAGTCTCTGAGTGCCTAGAGATGTTTAACGAAGTTTATACTGAGCTAGTCTCTGACAGCCTCGAGATATTTAACGTAGTTTATACTGAGCTAGTCTCTGAGTGCCTATAGATGTTAAACGTAGTTATACTGAGATAGACTCTGAGAGCTTCGAGATGTTTAACGTAGTTATACTGAGCTAGTCTCTGAGTGCCTTGAGATGTTTAATGTAGTTTATACTGAGCTAGTCTCTGAGTGCCTAGAGATGTTTAACGTAGTTTATACTGAGCTAGTCTCTGAGTGCCTATAGATGTTCAACGTAGTTATACTGAGCTAGTCTCTTTGAGCCTATAAATGTTAAACGTAGTTATACTGAGCTAGTCTCTGAGAGCCTTTAGATGTTAAACGTAGTTATACTGAGCTAGTCTCTGAGAGCCTATAGATGTTTAACGTAGTTATACTGAGTTAGTATTTGAGAGCCTATAGATGTTAAACGTAGTTACACTGAGCTACACTCGGAGTGCCTAGTGATGGTTAACTTAGTTATACTGTGTTAGATTCTGAGTGCCTAGAAATGTATAATGTAGTCGATACTGAGCTAGTCTCTGAGTGCCTATAGATGTTAAACGTAGTTATACTGAGCTAGACTCGGAGTGCCTAGTGATGGTTAACTTAGTTATACTGTGTTAGACTCTGAGTGCCTAGAGAAGTTTGACGTGTTTATACTAAGATAGACTCTGAGTCCCTAGTGATGGTTAACTTGGTTATACTGAGCTAGTCTCTGAATCCCTAGTGATGGTTAACTTAGTTATACTGAGTAAGACTCTGAGTGCCTCGAGATGTTTAACGTAGTTATACTGAGTAAGACTCTGAGTACCTCGAGATGTTTAACGTAGTTATACTGAGATAGACTCTGAGTCCCTAGTGATGTTTAACGTAGTTATACTGAGTAAGACTCTGAGTACCTCGAAATGTTTAACGTAGTTATACTGGGATAGACTCTGAGTCCCTAGTGATGTTTAAAGTAGTTATACTGAGTAAGACTCTGAATGCTTCGAGATGTTTAACATAGTTATACTGAGTAAGACTCTGAGTGCCTAGAGATGTTTAACTTAGTTATACTGAGCTATTCTCTGAGTGCCTAGAGATGTTTAACATAGTTACACTAAGCTAATCTCTGAGTCCCTAGTGATGGTTAACTTAGTTATACTGGGCTAGGCTCTGAGTCCCTAGAGATGTTTAACGTAGTTATGCTGATATAGACTCTGAGTGCCTCGAGATGATTTACGTAGTTAAACTAAGTAAGACTCTGAGTGCCTCGAGATGTTTAACTTAGTTATACTGAGATACACTCTGAGTCCCTAGTGATGTTTAATGTAGTTATACTGAGTAAGATTCTGAATACCTCGAAATGATTAACATAGTTATACTGAATAGGACTCTGAGTGCCTAGAGATGTTTAACGAATTTATACTGAGCTCGTCTCTTAGTCCCTATTGATGGTTAACTTAGTTATAATGGGCTAGACTGTGAGTCCCTAGTGATGGTTAACTTAGTTATACTGTGTTAGTCTCTGAGAGCCTAGAGAAGTTTATCGTAGTTATACTGAGATAGACTCTGAGTCCCTAGTGATGGTTAACGTAGTTATACTGAGTTAGTCTCTGTGTCCGTAGTGATCGTTAACGTAGTTATACTGATCTAGTCTCTGAGTCCCTAGTGATGGTTAACATAGTTATACAGAGCAAGTCACTGAATCCCTGGTGATTGTTAAAATAGTTATACAGAGCTAGTCTCTGATTCCCTGGTGATTGTTCAAATAGTTATACTGAGCTAGTCTCTGAGTCCCTAGTGATGGTTAACGTAGTTATACTGAGCTAGTCTCTGAGTTCCTAGTGATGGTTAACTTAGTTATACTGAGTTAGTTTCTGTGTCCGTAGTCATTGTTAACGTAGTTATACTGATCTAATCTCTGAGTTCCTAGTGATGGTTTACTTAGTTATACTGAGTTAGTCTCTGTGTCCGTAGTGATTGTTAACGTAGTTATACTGATCTAGTCTCTGAGTCCCTAGTGAGGGTTAACTTAGTTATACTGAGTTAGTCTCTGTGTCCGTTATGATCGTTAACGTAGTTATACTGATCTAGTCTTTAAGTCCCTAGTGAAGATTAACTTAGTTATACTGAGCTAGTCTCTGAATCCCTGGTGATTGTTAAAATAGTTATACTGAGCTAGTCTCTGAGTCCCTAGTAATGGTTAACGTAGTTATACTGAGCTAGTCTCTGAGTCCCTAGTGATGGTTAACTTAGTTATACTGAGCTAGTCTCTGAATCCCTTGTGATTGTTAAAATAGTTATACTGAGCTAGTCTCTGAGTCCCTAGTGATGGTTTACGTAGTAATACTGAGCTAGTCTCTGAGTTCCAAGTGATTGTTAACTTAGTTTCACTGAGTTAGTCTCTGTGTCCGTAGTAATTGTTAACTTAGTTATACGAGCTTGTCTCTGAGTCCCTAGTGATGGTTAACTTAGTTATACTGGGCTTGACTCTGAGTCCCTAGTGATTGTTAACGTAGTTATACTGAACTAGTCTCTAAGTCCCTAGTGATCGTTAACTTAGTAATACTGATCTAGTCTCTGAGTCCCTAGTGATGGTTATCTAAGTTATACTGGGTTAATCTCTGTGTCCGCAGTGATCGTTAACGTAGTTATACTGATATAGTCTCTGAGTCCCTAGTGATGGTTAACTTAGTTATACTGAGCTAGTCTCTGAATCCCTGGTGATTGTTAAAATATTGATACTGAGCTAGTCATTGAATCCCTGGTGATGGTTAACGTAGTTATACTGAGCTAGTCTCTGAATCCCTGGTGATTGTTAATATAGATATACTGAGTTAGTTTCTGAATCCCTGGTGATGGTTAACGTAGTTATACTGAGCTAGTCTCTGAATCCGGGGTGATTATTAAAATAGTTATACTGAGCTAGTCTTTGAGTCCCTAGTGATTGTTAACTTAGTTATACGAGCTTGTCTCTGAGTCTCTAGTGATGGTTATCTTAGTTATACTGTGTTAGTCTCAGAGTGCCTAAAGAAGTTTAACGTTGTTATACTGAGATAGACTCTGAGTCCCTAGTGATGGCTAACGTAGTTAAACTGAGCTAGTCTCTTAGTCCCTAGTGATGGTTAACTTAGTTATACTGAACTAGTCTCTGAGTCTTTAGTGATGGTTAACTTAGTTATACTGAGCTAGTCTCTGAGTCCTTAATGATGGTTAACGTAGTTATACTGATGTAGTGTCTGAGTCCCTAGTGAGGGTTAACTTAGTTATACTGAGCTAGTCTCTGAATCCCTGGTGATTGTTAAAATAGTTATACTGAGCTAGTCTCTGAGTCCCTAGTGATAGTTAACTTAGTTATACTGAGCTAGTCTCTGAATCCCTTGTGATTGTTAAAATAGTTATACTGAGCTAGTCTCTGAGTCCCTAGTGATGGTTAACGTAGTTATACTGAGCTAGTCTCTGAGTTCCAAGTGATGGTTAACTTAGTTATACTGAGTTAGTCTCTGTGTCCGTAGTAATTGTTAACTTAGTTATACGAGCTTGTCTCTGAGTCCCTAGTGATGGTTAACTTAGTTATACTGGGCTTGACTCTGAGTCCCTAGTGATCGTTAACTTAGTAATACTGATCAAGTCTCTGAGTCCCTAGTGATGGTTAACTAAGTTATACTGGGTTAATCTCTGTGTCCGCAGTGATCGTTAACGTAGTTATACTGATCTAGTCCCTGAGTCCCTAGTGATGGTTAACTTAGTTATACTGAGCTAGTCTCTGAATCCCTGGTGATTGTTAAAATATTGATACTGAGCTAGTCTCTGAATCCCTGGTGATGGTTAACGTAGTTATACTGAGCTAGTCTCTGAATCCCTGGTGATTGTTAATATAGTTATACTGAGTTAGTTTCTGAATCCCTGGTGATGGTTAACGTAGTTATACTGAGCTAGTCTCTGAATCCGGGGTGATTATTAAAATAGTTATACTGAGCTAGTCTTTGAGTCCCTAGTGATTGATAACTTAGTTATACGAGCTTGTCTCTGAGTCCCTAGTGATGGTTAACTTAATTATACTGTGTTAGTCTCCGAGTGCCTAAAGAAGTTTAACGTAGTTATACTGAGATAGACTCTGAGTCCCTAGTGATGGCTAACGTAGTTTAACTGAGCTAGTCTCTAAGTCCCTAGTGATGGTTAACTTAGTTATACTGAACTAGTCTCTGAGTCTTTAGTGATGGTTAACTTAGTTATACTGAGCTAGTCTCTGAGTCCTTACTGATGGTTAACGTAGTTATACTGATGTAGTCTCTGAGTCCCTAGTGAGGGTTAACTTAGTTATACTGAGCTAGTCTCTGTGTCCGTAGTGGTGGTTACATTAGTAATACTGTGCAAGACTCTGAGTGCCTAGTGATGGTTTACTAAGTTATACTGAGCTAGTCTCTGAGTCCGTAGTGATGGTTACTGTTATACTGTGTAAGACAATGAGTGCCTAGAGATGTTTAACGTAGTTATACTGAGATAGACTCTGAGTCCCTAGAGATGTTTAATGTTGTTATACTGAGTAAGACTCTGACTCCCTAGTGGTGATTAACGATGTTTTACTGAGTAAGACTCGGAGGCCCTAGTGATGTTAAACCTAGTTATACTGTGTAAGACTCTGAGTGCCTAGATGTGGTTTACTAAGTTATACGAGCTTGTCTCTGATTCCCTAGTGATGGTTACATTAGTTATACTGTCTAAGACTTTGAGTGCCTAGAAATGTTTTACTTAGTTATACTGAGATAGACTCTAAGTCCCTGGAGATGTTTAACGATGTTATATTTAGTAAAACTGTAAGTCCCTAGAGATGTTTAACCTAGTTATACTAATTAAGACACTCTGTCCCTAGATATATTAACGTAGTTATACTGAGACAGACTTTGAGTCCCTAGAGATGTTTAACGTAGTTATACTTATATAGATTCTGAGTCAATAGAGATGTTTAACGTAGTCATACTGAGTAAAACTCTGAGTCCCTAGAGATGTTAAACGTAGTTATACTGAGCTAGACTCCGAGTGCCTCGAGATGTTAAACGTAGTTATCCTGAGCTAGAATCTTAGAGCCTCGAGATGTTTAACATAGTTTTACTGAGCTAGACTCCGAGTGCCTCTAGATGTTTAATGTAGTTATACTGAATTAGATTCTGAGTGTCTCGAGATGTTTAGCGTTGTAATACTGAGCTAGACTCTGAGTCCCTAGTGATGTTTAACGTAGTTATACTGAGCTAGACTCTGAGTCCCTAGTGATGTTTAACGTAGTTATACTGAGCTATACTCTGAGTCCCTAGTGATGTTTAATGTAATTATACTGAGCAAGACTCGGAGTGCCTAGAGACGTTTAATGTAGTTATACTAAGCTAGTCTTTGAGTGCCAAAAGATGTTTAACGTTGTTATACTGAATTAGATTCTGAGTGCCTCGAGATGTTTAGCGTAGTAATACTGATCTAGACTCTGAGTACCTAGAGATGTTTAACGAAGTTATACTGAGCTAGTCTCTGAGTCACTAGTGATGGTTAAGTTAGTTATACTGATCTAGACTCGGAGTGCCTAGTGATGTTTAACGTAGTTATACTGATCTAGACTCTGATTGCCTAGTGATGTAAAACATAGTTATACTGATCTAGTCTCTGAGTGCCTAGAGATGTTTAACAAAGTTATACTGATCTCGACTCTGAGTGCCTAGTGATGTTTAACATAGTTATACTGAGCTAGACTCTGAGTCCCTAGTGATGGTTAATGTAGTTATACTGAGATAGACTCTGAATCCCTAGTGATGTTTAACGTAGTTATACTAAGATAGACTCCGAGTCCCTAGTGATTTATAACGTAGTTATACTGAGCAAGTCTTTTAGTGCCTAAAGATGTTTAACGTAGTTATACCGAGCTAGACTCTGAGTCCTTTGTGATATTTAACGTAGTTATACTGAGCTAGTTTTTGAGTGCCTAAAGATGTTTAACGTAGTTATACTGAGCTAAACTCTGAGTCCCTAGTGATGGTAAACGTAGTTATATTTAGCTAGGATTTGAGTCCTTAGAAATGTTTAACGAAGTTATACTGATCTAGACTCTGAGTGCCTAGAGATGTTTAACGTAGTTATACTGATCTAGTCTCTGAGTCTCTAGTGATATTTAACGTATTAATACTGATCTAGACTAGGAGTGCCTAAAGATGATTAACGTAGTTCTACTGAGCTAGACTCTGAGTCCATAGTGATTGTTAACGTAGTTATATTTAGCGAGGATTGGAGTCCCTAGAGATGTTTAACGTAGTTATACTGAGCTAGACTCTGAGTGCCTAGAGATGTTTTAAGTATTGATACTGATTTAGACTTGGAGTGCCAAAAGATGTTTAACGTTGTTCTAATGAGCTAGACTCTGAGTCCCTAGTGATGGTTAACGTAGTTATATTTAGCTAGGATTTGAGTCCCTAGAGATGTTGAACGTAGTTATACTGAGCTAGACTCTGAGTGCCTAGAGATGTTTAACGTAGTTATGCTAAGCTAGTCTCTGAGTCCCTAGTGATGTTTAAAGTAGTTATACTGATCTAGACTAGGAGTGCTTAGAGTTGTTAAACGTAGTTATACTGAGCTAGACTCTGAGTGCCTAAAGATGTTTAACGTAGTTATACTGAGATAAACTCTAAGTCCCTTATGATGGTTAACGTTGTTATACTGATCTAAACTAGGAGTGCTTAGAGTTGTTAAACGAAGTTATACTGAGCTAGACTCTGAGTGCCTAGAGATGTTTAAAGTAGTTATACTGAGATACGCTCTTAGTCCCTAGAGATTTTTGACGTAGTTATACTGAGCTAGACTCGGAGTGCCTAGAGATGTTTAACGTAGTTATACTGAGATAGTCCTTGAATATCTAAATATGTTTAACGTAGTTATATTTAGTTAGGATTTGTGTCCCTAGAGATGTTTAACGTAGTTATACTGTGTAAGACTCTGAATCCATACTGATGTTTAACGTACTTATACTGAGATAGACTCTGAGTCCCTAGAGATGTTTAACGTAGTTATACTTAGATAGACTCTGAGTCCCTAGAGATGTTTAACATAGTTATATTTAGATAGACTCTGAGTCCATAGAGATGTGTAACGTAGTTATACTGAAATAGACTCTGAGTCCATAGAGATGTTTAACATAGTTATACTGAGATAGTTATACTGAGATAGACTCTGAAACCCTCGAGAAGTTTAACATAGTTATACTGAGAAAGACACTGATTCTCTAGTGATGGTTAACGTAGTTATACTGAGATAGACTCTGAGTCCCTAGAGATGTTTAACATAGTTATACTGAGATAGACTCTGAGTCCCTAGACATGTTTAACGTAGTTATACTAAGCTAGTCTCTGAGTCCCTAGTGATGTTTAAAGTAGTTATACTGATCTAGACTAGGAGTGCTTAGAGTTGTTAAACGTAGTTATACTGAGCTAGACTCTGAGTGCCTAAAGATGTTTAACGTAGTTATACTTAGATAAACTCTAAGTCCCTTATGATGTTTAACGTTGTTATACTGATCTAAACTAGAAGTGCTTAGAGTTATTAAACGAAGTTATACTGAGCTAGACTCTGAGTGCCTAGAGATGTTTAAAGTAGTTATACTGAGATACGGTCTTAGTCCCTAGAGAGTTTTGACGTAGTTATACTGAGCTATACTCGGAGTGCCTAGAGATGTTTAACGTAGTTATACTGAGGTAGTCCTTGAGTGTTCAAATATGTTTAACGTAGTTATATTTAGTTAGGATTTGTGTCCCTAGAGATGTTTAACGTAGTTATACTGAGTAAGACTCTGAATCCCTACTGATGTTTAACGTACTTATACTGAGATAGACTCTGAGTCCCTAGAGATGTTTAACGTAGTTATACTTAGATAGACGCTGAGTCCCTAGAGATGTTTAACGTAGTTATACTTAGATAGACTCTGAGTCCATAGAGATGAGTAACGTAGTTATACTGAGATAGACTCTTAGTCCATAGAGATGTTTAACATAGTTATACTGAGATAGTTATACTGAGATAGACTCTGAAACCCTCGAGATGTTTAACATAGTTATACTGAGATAGACACTGATTCTCTAGTGATGGTTAACGTAGTTATACTGAGATAGACTCTGAGTCCCTAGAGATGTTTAACATAGTTATACTGAGATAGGCTCTGAGTCCCTAGACATGTTTAACGTAGTTATACTGAGATTGACTCTGAGTCCCTAGATATGTTTAATGTAGTTATACTGAGATAGACTCTGAGTCCCTAGAGATGTTTAACGTAGTTATACTGAGCTAGATTCTGAGTCCCTAGTTATGGTTAACTTCGTTATACTGAGCTAGACTCTGAGTTCCTAGTTATGGTTAACTTCGTTATACTGAGCTAGACTCTGAGTCCCTAGTTATGGTTAAGTTCGTTATAATGTGTTAGTCTCTGAGTGCCTAGAGAAGTTTAACGTTATTATACTGAGAAATACTCTGCGTCCCTAAAGATGTTTAACGTAGTTATACTGAGCTAGACTCTGAGTCCCTAGTTATGGTTAACTTCGCTATACTGAGCTAGACTCTGAGTCCCCAGTAATGGTTAACTTCGTTATACTGTGTTAGTCTCTGAGTGCCTACAGAAGTTTAACGTAGTTATACTGAGATAGACTCTGAGTCCCTAGAGCTGTTTAACATAGTTATACTGAAGAAGACTGAGTACCTCGAGATGTTTAATGTAGTTATACTGAGCTAGACTCCGAGTGCCTCGAGATGTTGAACGTAGTTATACTGAGCTAGACTCTTAGTGCCTCAAGATGTTTAACATAGTTATACTGATCTAGACTCCGAGTGCCTCGAAATGTTTAACGCAGTTATACTAAATTAGATTCTGAGTGCCTCGAGATGTTTAGCGTAGTAATACTGATTTAGACTCTGAGTGCCTAGATATGTTTAACGTAGTTATATTGAGCTAGTCTCTGAGTCCCAAGTGATGTTTTAAGTATTTATACTGATCTAGACTCGGAGTGCCTAGGGATGTTTAACGTAGTTATACTGATCTAGACTCTGAGTCCCTAGTGATGTTTAACGTAGTTATACTGAGCTAGTCTTTGAGTCCCTAGTGATGTTTAACGTTGTTTTACTTATCTAGACTCTGATTGCCTAGGGATGTTTAACGTAGTTATACTGATCTAGACTCTGAGTCCCTAGTGATGGTTAACGTACTTTTACTGAAATAGACTCTGAGTCCCTAGTGATGTTTAACGTACTTATACTGAGCTAGTCTCTGAGTCCCTAGTGATATTTAACGTAGTTTTACTGATCTAGACTCTGATTGCCTAGGGATGTTTAAAGTAGTTATACTGATCTAGACTCTGAGTCCCTAGTGATGGTTAACGTAGTTTTACTGATCTAGACTCTGATTCCCTAGGGATGTTTAACGTAGTTATACTGATCTAGACTCTGAGTCCCTAGTGATGGTTAACGTAGTTTTACTGAGATAGTCTCTGAGTTCCTAGTGATGTTTAACGTAGTTATACTGAGATAGACTCAGAGTCCCTTGTGATTTTTAACGAAGTTATACTGAGCTAGTCTTTGAGTTCCTATAGATTTTAAACGTAGTTATACCGAGCTGGACTCTGAGTCCCTAATGATTTTTATCGTAGTTATACTGAGCTAGTCTTTGAGTGCCTAAAGATGTTTAATGTAGTTATACTGAGCTAAACTCTGAGTCACTAGTGATGGTTAACGTAGTTATATTTAGCTAGGATTTGAGTCCCTAGAGCTGTTTAACGTAGTTATACCGAGCTAGACTCTGATTGCCTAGAGATGTTTGACGTACTTATACTAAGCTAGTCTCTGAGTCACTAGTGATGTTTAACGTAGTTATACTGGGCTAGGCTCTGAGTCCCTAGTGATGTTTAACGTAGTTATACTATTCTAGACTCTGATTGCCTAGGGATGTTTAACGTAGTTATACTGAGCTAGACTCTGAGTCCTTAGTGGTATCTAACGTAGTTATACTGATCTAGACTCGGAGTGCCTAAAGATGTTTAACGTAGTTATACTGAGCTACACTCTGAGTCCCTAGTGATGGTTAACGTAGTTATATTTAGCGAGGATTTGAGTCCCTATAGATGTTTAACGTAGTTATACTGAGCTAGACTCTGAGTGCCTAGAGATATTTTACGTAGTTATACTGATCTAGACTAGGAGTGCCTAGAGTTGTTTAACGTAGTTATACTGAGCTAGACTCTGAGTGCCTAAAGATATTTAATGTAATTATACTGAGGTAAACTTTAAGTCCCTTGAGATGTTAAATGTATTTATACTGAGTTACACTCTAAGTTCCTAGAGATGTTTAACGTAGTTATACTGAGATAGAATCCTAGTCCCTAGAAATTTTTGACGTGTTTATACTGAGCTAGACTCTTAGTGCCTAGAGATGTTTAACGTAGTTATACTGAGCTAGTCTTTGAGTGCCTATAGATGTTTAACGTAGTTATATTTAGTTAGGATTTGAGTCCCTAGAGATGTTTAACGTAGTTATACTGGGCTAGACTATAAGTTCCTAGAGATGTTGAACGTTGTTATACTGAGTTAGACTCTAAGTTCCTACAGATGTTTAACGTAGTTATACTGAGCTATATCCTGAATGCCTAAAGATGTTTAACGTAGTTATATGGAGCTAGACTCTGAGTGCCTAGAGATGTTTAACGTAGTTATACTGAGCTAGACTCTTCGTCCTTAGGGATGTTTAACATAGTTATACTGAGTTAGACTCTAAGTTCCTAGAGATGTTTAACGTAGTTATACTGAGCTAGTCTTTGAGTGCCTAGACTCAGCTAGACTCAGAGTGCCTAGAGATGTTTAACGTAGTTATATTTAGTTAGGTTTAGAGTCCCTAGTGATGTTTAACGTAATTATACTGAGCTAGACTCTGAGTGCCTGGAGATGTTTAACATACTTATACTGAGTTAGACTGTAATTTCGTTGAGATGTTTAACGTAGTTATACTGTGCTAGACTCTAAGTCCTTAGAGATGTTTAACGTAGTTATACTGAGCTAGACTCTTAGTACCTAGAGACGTTTAACATAGTTATACTGAGTTAGACTATAAGTTCCTAGAGATGTTAACGTAGTGATACTGAGCTATACTCTAAGTCCCTAGGGATGTTTAACGTAGGAAGACTGAGCTAAACTTTGAGTGCCTAAAGAAATTGAACATTGTTATACTGAGTTAGACTCTGAGTACTTATATAAGTTTAACGTTGTTAAGCTGAGTTATCGATGAATGTCTAGAGATGTTTATTGTAATTATACTGATCTAGACTCTAAGTTCCTAAACTGTGAGTGCCTAGAAATGTAGTAAGACTGAGTTAGAGTCTTAGTGCCCAGAAAAATTGTTACGTTGTTAGACTGAGCTTGACCCTGAGTGATCAGAGATGTTTAACATAATGTTACTGATCTAAACTCCGAGTGCCTAGGAACGTTTAACGTACTAAGACTAAGCTAGACTCTAAGGACCTAGAGGAGTTAAACGTAGTGAAACTGAGCTAGGCTCTCAGCACCTAAAGACATTTAACGTTATGAGCATGAGCTACACTCTGAATGCCTAGAGACGTGTATCGTAGTGAGGCTGAGCTAGCCTCTGAATGCTCAGGGAAGCCGTCCTATTCTGCAAATAGGAATACGTTTTGGACCCATCACTTATTTTTTCCACAAAGTCTTTATAAACACGTGTTGTTACAAAAGTTGAGTATGTAAACGTGTTCTTTCCAGAGAACTTCAATGTTATAGCCTAATTATCCTGCATACCGTTTAATAAAAATAATAAATTTATTAAATATACAATGCCATCCTGCGTCCTCCGGAACGAACTAATTACATTGCAGATGTTGTTAAATCCACAGCACTTAACTGTTATAGTCCAGAAGGTAAAATTATCATTCACTTTAGTTTTGAATCGAGCGATTACAATTAATGAATTTTTTACATATCTTAATTAATTATGTTTTCAAGCTTGTAAAATCGTTGATGTTTGCGATCAGAAACCTATAAGCTGGGTCTAGCGACATTTATACATTAATGAGGGGATCTAATACATTCTGGTTGGTTGATTGAAACGGGATGCTAAGTAGGGTTCGTCTCTGATTAGTTATTCACTATGTTTACCCATTTACATGTGTGATGCACATAAGACATATAAAATTTAATATGGTACGTAATTAGATACACAATGATGTGTCTATACCCAACACTGTAATCTGTTCACTCATAGAAAACAAACACTGCACAGATGATGAAATATCCAAATTGTATATAATCTATAATTAACTACCAGGATACCGTATTATTACTTAGATACGATTTATATTGAAAATCATTATAAAACTATCAAATGATATTCTAAGTTATATTATATTAACTTTTAAATAATTATATTCCAGGAAAAACTTGCAACTCCGATGGCCGAACCCCTTGGAGGTGGAGGGTTGCATATTGGTGGTGATGTATATGTAAGTGAGTCAAAATTCATTTACATGCATTGACTGTTTCAAAAATGTCTTACATCGACGAATGATACACAACAAAAGCCCTACCCATTCTTAAAACGATTTCTAATTTATTATATGGTAAAATATGAAAAACAGCACTTATCCAATGTAATCAACTTAATAAGTCTAATAAACAAAGAATATTGAATGAAATCAAAATGCTCTACATAATTATCACACTAAAATCATACATTAATTGTATTATCATAACTTCTTTTAGGATAGCTTACCAACCTTGATGGCTCATCTTGGCAAGTCGTTGACCGACCTTAGGGGTCAGATGGCTGTAAGTATAATAAGAACTTACACATTTATACCTTACCAATTACCAAGTCCTCAGACTCATATTTTGATCCGTTATCCTTCGGGTGTGGCATTAAAACAAGTGCTGGTATAAAAATGTATTACACATTCACAAACATATTTTAACACATATATACACTATCAAGCCCGTTGTCTCAACTTGACAATCCGATACTCCTCAGGGATGTATTGCTTACGTCGACAAATGATATACTAAAACATTCATATATATATTTATATATGACATAAAAAAGTGTTTGTTATTGTTTAAAATTTCTTATTTGCTAATGGTATTTCTTATGTGTTAATGGTAGTAAAACAAGAAAAACATTTTTAATCCATTGTTATGAATAAAATAAGTCTAATAACCGTAAACATTGGTAAAAATCACAATACTGTATATCATTCTCACAGCCAAAATTATATCATTCATTTAAGTAATGTTTAGCATAATTGTTACTTTATTTAGGAGACCCTACCAGACATGATGGCTAAACGTGACAATCTCAAGGGCAATATGATGCCCATGGAAGGATATGTAAGTGTATTACAACTTCATAAATATGTAAATTTAATGGTTTAACTTGAAAGTCTGATATCCTTCGAGGATGGTATGATATCCATGGGCGGAGATGTAAGTAGATATCAACTTCAACAACTTTATGTTTATATTATCAAATCTAACGACATAACTTGGTATTCCGATTACCCCTGGGTATGGTATGATGTCAATGGCAGAAATAATAGTCACGGCAGTACATATCCATTAATATGTTTCAAGTTGTTATATCAAGTCTTATAAGTCCAAATCGTATGGTGGTATTTTGCACCTTGGAGGGATGCAAGTGTATTACCACATCATAAATGTGTTTAACATATTAATATTCTATCAAATCTGGCAGATCAACCTAGCAGTCCGTAATTTCTCGGAGGTGTAATTCATATTTCGGCACATGACTTTAACAGTCATAATTATTCCAATATATAAAACAGGAGACATATCTGATATTGTTTTATTTTGTTGTTTGTTTTTGTTGTTTGTTTGTGTTTTGTTGTTGTTTTTTCGGGGGGGGGGGGTGGGGTTGGGGGAATCTCGTTTTTAAATGGTAGTAAAACAACAAAAAAACATCTGTAATCCATTATAATAAATATAATAATTCTACTTACCGTTAAATATTGATTAATATAACAAATGTTCTACATAATGATCATAAACAAAATCATATAATTCATTGAAATAAGTCATTATTGGTATTACGTTTTAAAGGATATCCTACCAAGCATGATGGCTCAAATTTGCAATCCGTTATCCTTTGGAGGTGGTATGATGTCAATAGGTGAAGATGTAAGTGTATAATTATGTTTTAATACTATCATGGCTAATGACAAATAGGGCGGAGATGAAACGTGTATCACCACTTCATTTATATGTTTTGACACATTTATACCCTGTCAAGCCTGACGAATCAACTTGATAATGTATTATAATTGAGAATGGTCTGATGGTGGACATTTAAGTGTATTACAAGTGCACGAAGATGGTAAACCATTTATATCCTTTCATTTATTATGGCTCAACCCGGCAATCCGTTTATGCTCCAGAAGCTGTATGGCGCCAATGTGCAAAGTTGTAAGTATATGGAAGTTAACAAATATGTTTTAAACACATATATATCCTATAGAGTTTGGTGGATAAAATTGGAAAATAGTTTTCCCTAGGAGGTGATACCCATCGGACGTTTGTAATCGTATAACAACTCCATAAATATGATTTTATCACATACATACACTATCACGAATAATGCCTCAACTTGCCATTTCGTCATTGGTCGATTAAGTCTTTTGCAACTTCATTTATATACCTTTTATCGTAACGCCCATGAATAAGCGATCTTGTAAACTTAGGTTGATATAATAGAGGTCCAAGGACACCTCCTTGTGAAACATCTGTCTTTATACACCTAATATTGGATTCGGATTATTGGATAAATAACACTTTGAGATCTGTGTTTTTAGATAACTACAATTACAATTTGATAACCAATTTAGTAGTGTACCATTTTCTTTAATTTTGAATAAGAGACCCTGATTAAAACTCCTAATTGATCTTTGTATATTAAACAAGTTGAAAGTTATTCTTTCAAATATCAAACAGCAACTGCTCTTGCATGGTATAATGCCCGTGTTCGGAGATGTAATGCTAAGCATATTATAATTCTGTAAGTATGTTTTGATATACCCTACCAAGATTGATGGCTCAACTAGACAACCTATTATCCCTTGAGGATTGCATGATGCCCAGGAGCAGAGATGTACGTGTATTACAGTTGCATGTTGATGTTTAAAAACGTGTATTAAATAAACACTAACCGTCCGTAAGTTCTTGGAATCCTTCTTTATATCACATCTGCACATATTAAATTATTTAAATTCAAGAATAACTATCAATTCCATGGTTGCAACTCATTCAAATACACAAAAAGCTCTACAATGACTATTCACTGACTTTTCAATGATTCTTGATACTGAAATATGAAATATAAAATAATTTCTTATTATAATGTTATTAATACAATGTTTTAGATGTTGATTTTTGACAAGTTGGTTCTTTACTTGGGAAAATGGTTTAAACTATAAATATATAAATATAATAAAGAATACAATACAATTTTAAAATCAGTGTTTATAAATTTATGGTTACATAGTGGTCTATCTTTTAGATTTATTTCCTAAATCAGTACATGTATATATTTGCAAGGATCGTTATTTACTGAAACAACACTATAATATTCGTCTTACAAAGGGATTGAATCTAATAGCGCGTACGCACACATACACACATACACACACACACTCACTCAAGGACAGACACACATACACAAACAAACAAACAAACACGCACAAGCACACACATGCACTACGCCTTCTTCGCGTGATGGTTACTAACACTGTGAAAACAGCCATGCAATGTTAACTAGTATTCTAGAAAGTAAGACTTGACTTGAAATTTAGCGAGCACATTTGTTGGATTACTGTCGTGTACCTGTCGGGAATCACTTTTAAATATTTGACAACATGGTTAATATATTGTTACATAGTACTTCGGTACCGCATTCATTTGTTTTTCTCACATATTTTTCGAAATAGTATACTCGGAATTTATAATAGGACTATGTTTTCACCTGTCGCCGGTATACTTCCTAAAATAGAACAAACAGTCTAAGATCAATAAACATGACATCCCAGGTAAATGTTATGATTTTTCAGATGACTTACCAATGTAAAATTAATATTGATCACTTTTATAGCTAAGAAGAACCGTGTTATTTTATTTTTGGTCAAATATATATTGTCGCCATATTCGTCTCACCTACCATAACGTACTTTGATAGTACTAAAGTCAATACAACTCGTACTAGGAAATACATAACGTGTTTATTACAAAGTTAAAAGATAAATTTAAACGAACAGATAATTAAAGTCACCTTTTACTCACAATTAAGTGGATGTACAACTCTAAATTCTCTTTTAGATTTGTCACACTTCCGAACTTCACCTACGTAACGGTATTTTATTGCATAATTTACACGTCTGTATTGAATTTGTTGGATGTGCACATTAATGTAACCAATATTAGTAATCACAAAATCAGATCTATTAAAAATAGTAACACCCTAAAGACATAAACTGACATTTGAACTGTATCTTCACACTTACATAACGCATCACCTACGTAACGAAAATAATATGAGTATACATGCGGTTTCAGTATACGTCTGATTATACCGAACAGCTAATTTTATAGCACACCGAGTCGCCGGAAGTTGTACTGCCGTCTGCTTTCTGTTTTTTGGAATTGAAAATGGAATATTTCTATCAATAAAGGTAAGTTGGTTTCTTTGCATATATTTCCGACCACGATTTTAATAGAAAATATTATGATATTGTCAGTATTTGTTTAAAAACGTTGCATAATGAAATCCTTTAGCTTTTTAATTAAACAAGTGTCAGTAGTAACAGTGTCACACTAAAATTCTCACTGAATAGAATAACTGTTACGTAGGTGATACTATTTTAAGCTTTTGTGAAAACCCTATGATATATCTTAAATATGCAACGCGGGTATTTTATTTTGACTTTACATGTTTGAGATTGTATTGTATTACCATTTACACGGACAGAATGGTGAGAACTAACATATTAGATAATACATTAGCGTTACGTAGGTGAGGTCGTCATTTAGTAACGTACTCAATCTGTTCTGGAAACGGTAAGCATTCTGTGAACTCCGCATATATCTATTAGTGTTAACACCTATTGTAATATTAAGACACATTTTTACAATTTATTCACCTGAATTCTCTAATGCCTATACATTGAAACGTTATGCAGGTGTGAAAATGTTATGTAGGTGAGGTCATTTTTAATTTTGATGCCCGCATTAAATTGTTTAGAGAATACAACAAATTTAGTTGAATTCGGATTGTTTAACATCTAATTTCATAAGAAATGATAGTTTAAAACATTTGTTTTAACACAAATAGGTAACATATGTTAAAATGTAAATCATACTTAAGGAAAATACATTATTACAGAATGGCGCTAACTAACGCAGAGCGACAGAAACAAAAGGAAGTTAACACAGAAGGAAACAAAAAGAAGGAAAGAGAGAGACAACGCAGCAACTTGTAAAGCATAGTCCAAATACCAAGAACGCAGCAAATGCTATAGAACGATTGTCTGCTAAAGCCACAGATATGAAGAAAACGAAATCCAAGAAAGTTGATAATCCACCACGAGATGAGATACAAGTATACAAACAGAAGACCATGGCACCAGATACATCACAGACAATGAAACAGAAATACAAACTGAAACAGGCTAAACAAGATACAATGGGCACGTCAAAATGTGGAGAGTGGGTAGCAGCAGTGTACGATAAAGACTGGTTTATAGGAGAAATTACCAAGATTGATACAGAAGATATTCAAGTTAATTTTTTAACAAAGGCAGGCAAATACGGCAATGCTTATAAATCCCCCAAAACCGTGATGAGATTTGGGCAAGTAAGGATAAGGTTTTATTTGTGGTCAAAAGTCTGACTGTCACTGATAAATCTAAGAGATTGCACCAACTAGAGGAAGTCGAACGAAGTTTAATTGAAAATTCATTCCAGAAAAGTTTAAAGCAGTTGTGGTTTTACCATATATGAAAGATGATACAATGTCTTTGTATGATAATGTATCACCTATGTAACACAAATTGTATCATCTTGTATTTTTGTGTTCTTGTGTTTATATCAGGATGTATTAAAAGTGTTCAAATGATGCTATTTGTTATCCTGTTTATGTGAAGAAACATTTTCACTTACAATACGTGTTCATTTTATAGTATAAATTGGAGCTACAGTTAAAGTTTTAATCTATAGATTGTTAATTTAATAGAATGTGCACCACGTGCAGAACAGGCACATTAAGCTTTTAATCAATAATGAGTGTACTCCAAAACGAGTAGAATATTTCTAGTGTTCCGGGTCACTCCTTGTGGTTAAAATTAAGAAATATCTTACAACATTTTTATTCTCACCTACATAACAAAATGTATGTTGACAAAAAAGACTTGATAACTAAACTATTAAAGGACAATTTCTAATGGTAATACATTATCTTTGATAGTGCATTACTACATGTATGTAGATAATTATGATTTTTTTCTTTTTCATTTTTTTATCATTTTATACATGAAAACCACATTCAATTTCAATAAAACTCTATTTTGTTCAAACTACCATGTTAATGTTCATTTGCTATATTCCACATTGCAATGATCAAAACGAACTTTTAAGTTTTAATTTTATCATCAATGTCATACTCAAAAATAGTGTTCATGTTTGTTTTTCTGTATTTAAAAGCACACAGATTACTTGGTAAGCAAAATACATTAAACATGTAAGTTCTCACCTACCATAACAGTCGTCTCACCTCAGTATTTCAGATGTTTATCAAATTAACACTATAAAAGTGGTGTAGGGAAGATTTTGCAGATTAAATCTGAAAGGATTTGTCTATTGAATAATAAACATATTGACAAAATAGCAGAAAATTGATTTTCAAACATTTTTAATATTACATTGTGTCAATTATTCAAGAATGACTGATACATTCTCTGAGCTATCAGTGTAAGTAAATAATTGTATTTATATTATTCTAAAATCGATAATCTTATAGGACGACCAATTCATATCATTCATTGTATTTAGTCATTTTTTTTTTCAGGAGACCCTTTTAAGCCTGAATTCTAAACTTGAGCAGGCGCTTTCTGATCTTGATGAACAGATTAAGCGGACAGATGTAAGTTTATTTCTTTTTTTATTAAGATACTATGTTAAACATTATAACTTTGTACTGTGGTATTCAAATTGTTTTAACATTTTTCATATTTCCTAAAAGGATAATATGTACCTACTTATAAAAAGGGCACCGTACTCTAATCAACAGACATTTTTCAATGAAATTTAATTTCCGAGTGTAAGTTCCAGGATACCTGAATTGAGTCCCATTTTATGTAAATTTGGTCTTTCAGTTATAGAAACGTAGAAACATTGTTACACAAACCATCCTTAATTTTTTTTACTGGATTTTGTTCGTAGGAAGCCTCTCCTTCATTGTTTTCAATAAATCTATGTTTCGCAGATGAACGTTAGTGTGATGGACAGGATGTCTTTTTCTGCAATTGAGCAACATCATATGGGCTTACCACAAAATACACGCGGGTGCAGTCGCATTTCGAACAAATCACTCTGGCGAGGATACTTCTACTTAAGCTGCCTTGTTTTATCATGTGACAGCTGACGCACTTATAAGCCAGGTTTACGCTCCCATTGACGATTTTGCAACTGGGTGCGTTTCAGTATTGGAAATAGTGGTCAAGTCACCTGTTAGCACTCGATGGCACAAAAATGACGACACTATTCATTCAAGAACATTCTTTCATATTCGTTATTTTCTTGAGTGTCGGAATAGCAAAAATTATATCCGTGCTAGATGAACAAGTCATTACCGAATGCAATGCGATATTATAACAAAATAATGTTTTATACAAAAAAAATTTTTTTTTAAAGGATTTAGATGATGACACGAAGCGTTCGCTTGGTGAACTGATCAAAACACAAATGGACATGCAAAGTAACGGTGTAAATTTACTACCAATCGGATCGCGTGTTATTCGAAGTCCTGAGTGGAATGAAAACGATACAAACGGACAAAATGTTGGCACTGTAATTGATTGTATTTTCGAAAGTAAGTTTATTTTTTTTCATAAAAATTTAATGTTGATATATTTTAGAAGGATACCTCAGGAGAACGGTAAACGCAATAACGGCTCTTGTAACAGTGTTTTGTTTGTCGAGAAATCGATTTTCAAATTATACGGAGTACTTGCCCATGCAAAACCTTATCATTGTTTTTTGGACTTGTAATACTGATTTTTAGCAGATGCACACATTTATAAATGAATTATACAGAGTAAGTGCATTTTATTTTCCGATGAACAACAGTTGCAGCTGAGTCGAGCTAGTATGATGTAAATACAGTATAAAAACCACAAGTTTAAGTTCTAATCCGGTGATGAATTGTGTTTAACACCATTTTAAACAAATGACTGGTTAAATATGACATTTCCATATTTTAACGGTTGAAGTAAGTTCATAGATATTAATAGAAACATCGCAATTAACTTGAACCCTTGACATCATAGCGGTGTGAGGCAAGCGGTCGTCAGACGAAAGCGCCCAAAGCCATTAAGCCGTAAAGAATAAAGTCTGGTTTAACGGTACCATTCTCTAAATAATCTCAAAACAAATGATGTTTTAAATAAACTTTATATATGACTATTTTCTGTTTTATTTGTGTCCACTGTTTTGTTGTTTCTGTGGGGCTGGTTAACCATCTTCTTTAAATGCAACAGCACACCAGTTATTGGTGCAATGGGATGAAAGTGAAAACATCAAGCTGTGTAACTATTATAGTGGCAATTTTGAAGTATTGCCTGCAACAGACCTAGAAATACCCCGAATACTTCCAGCAGGTGTTAAAATTGCTGTTGGTTGTGCTGTGAAACCAGGTAAAGAAACAATTATGAAATACTATTCATTTTTATTACTTAAAGCCGATTTGTATATTTTTTGTCATGTTTTCCTATTGATGATGAAATTTAATGAAACTGTCAAGTATTTAAGCTTAATGTATGATTATGCAATATCAGAAATAGAAATTACATGTTACCGTAGCGATCTTTTGTAATTACTCCTCAACAACATACATGTCCTTGAAATTTGGCGATAAAATGTAGGTGTTACAAGAATTGCGAAAAAAAATGTTTACATCTAGTATTCAATTAAAACTAATACATAATTACATGCAGATAATAATAATTGTCATGGAAAAGGTAATTATAAGCTTGAATTTGACTGTTTAAGATTATTTAAAAGCAAAATCATTTCGACCAAATCACATTATTTTATCAATTTTTGAAATTAAGATAGAGTGTTTTATGTGCAATTATTTTGATATAGTGTAAATACGAGGTATGTTCCAAAAGTAATAGGACGCATTTAGAAATATGACTTTTAGTGTTTCAATCCAAACAAAACTTGGCATGAATACTTTTCAATATGTAAACTATAAACATGCAAAATTTCAATATCGAACACCACCATTTAACATTACTTTTGACAAGTCAAAATGTAAATGTAACAAAGTATGGGGGAGTTTAACGTCATTTGTGCGACGTCAATTTGAAATTCAAATGAAAGTCATTCTTTTTTCGAACTGTGAACCGCTGTGCAAAACACATTTTTTGTGGTACTGTTCCCACTATTGGTACATGTTAACGATACTATGATGACTCATAGATCCTAACCACAGAATGTACACTCAGGCACATGATACGGAGGTACTGAAAGCGCTTTTCATAAAGATCTGACTTGAATCCCAGGAAAACCACACAATAGTTCGGTCGTCCAGATCGCTGATGGTCAGTGACTTTTGTCTCACCATTGGAAACCCGTTTGTACCACCAATAAATAGACACCAGGATATGCTTTCTGTTAAAGAGTTTTACCACACTCCAAATTTCCACTCTAGACGTGACGTTGTCCATTGTTTTACTATTCAAATTCGCACTTGTTCTTTCGAAAGTGCGCACAATATTCAAATGTTTATCGATAACGTCGAATTTTTAAATAACATTCGCACATGATCTGAAATTACGTCCACTGTTATTTTATAACATTTGGCGCGATATTGAGGAAGTTTTTATGCTTTTCAAGTCAATGTTGTTTTTTAAATGGCGTCTTATTTCAAAGTCCCCCGTACTTCTAAACTCGCGTTACTATGGTGACTTTTGCATGAACTTAATGATGGCTGAATGTTGATTTGATTTTTCATAACATTAGAAAAGATGTCGATCTATCCATTGATACCATTGGTTTGCATGTAACACCCGAAATACAAAAATGACAGGGTCGTCCTATTACCTTTGGGACATACCTCGTAGATACAGTTTTGGTCAAATCTCACAAAATACTCTCTAACATAGAAAATTAACGTTTTTAACCTAATGAACATAGTTTTAATTGTATAAAGCTTAAGATTTCTATATTTTATATTCAGGTTAAATTGCTATAAACAATTTTATATGGTATGCATATTTCATATATTGAACACAGTAGGGACCAATTTTAGGCGTATCCGTAAATTAGTGAAAAATATCTCTGTCGTCGATTGATACTGATCATAAGTGTATCCGTTTTGTTCTATTTTTTGCCTTTATTGTAAACCACACTTTTGCGCGTTTCATTGTGTTTTCTTTATCAAGACCGAGCTGTTAAAACATTGGAATAACTTGACAAAGTTGCTCTCCTTTGTGCGAGGAATTGGTGCGCATAAAAAAATGTAGAGATCGTCTTTAATTTGGATTTATTTAAGAATATAGACTTACTTTGGTTGTAGTGAAAGTCACTCATTAATTATTGATTGTATTAGTTTAATAACGTAATATTTGAGCCATGATAATAATACTTATATATTTTAGTCGACGTTACACAAATATGCAATATAGCATATGACAGGTCTGTACCATGTACCTAGCTAACTGCTCACATTCTACATTATTTGAAAGGGTCAAACTTCTGATGATTAATAATCTAGCAAGAGAATAGCTTGTGTCCAGGCTTGAATAGCAAATATCTGTCCCGCATATTCATCATATATCAATTAAGTACAAAATACCTGTTGATACATGTGACCTTTGTATATTAATGATGACCACTACACGAGTACGAATGGAGGTAGTAACAGAAAAGTAGGTTTTAAGCTTGAATCGGACAGTAGATGTTTGGGTTCGAGAGTATCATCAGGATGGTTTGGGGTTTGGTGTGAAGAAGGTGGGTCTCGTCTGAACTATGTGTTTGAAGAGTATGTGGGTGTTTAATAGTGATAATCACAGTTTAAACGAAAGATGTTGGGTAAAGGAGAACTGGTCTGTCAGATTAAGTTTAGACTTGAGAAAGAGGGAACTTATGCAATAATGTAGAAATAAAAATATATCGAAAGGAAACGCTGCTATCTGTGTTAGTTTGTGATGATCTTGGAGCATTGTGTCCATAAGATATAATGTATTTAGTTAGATATTTTGTCTTATTTTTGTAGTTCAATTTAGTAATTAAGTAATTAAATACATCAAATCGGCCAACATTTTAAAGTTAATATTATGTTATTTATTAAATTATTTTATATAGGGCAAGTTATTATTCTAATGATATCATATTAGTCTAAGGCTGTAGACCGTTTTGTCCACCCTAATGTATCGTTACAATAACCATCTAGATTGTACTCATTAACGTAGAATTTGTTGTCGACAAAGCTGTAAATTAAGTACTATAGTGTTTACTCTATATATAAATGATTAACAGATGAATTAAAACAAAGTTGTATTCATGGAATTCGTGTACCTTATGAGGTTGATGATATATTTGCTCTTCTGTATGCAGACGTTTTGGCCAACTGTGTTGGCACAGTTAGACAACTACAAATGCAAATTAATGTGATTTCAAGTTTTTGTAATAGAACTGGTATATCTGTTAATCTATAGAAAATAAAGATTATTGTTTTTAGAAATGGTGGTTACTTCAGAGGTCATGTAACATGGACTTGTTATAAACATTATGACACCAAAACTGATTTGGTCAAAAGCTAACTCAATATTAGCAGTACAAAGTAAAACATCTATTATTTCTGTTTATAAACTTCAGCAAAATGTTGGAACTTTTGAAAATCAGGAGCTGTTTAAACTTTTTGATATGATGATCTTACTAATTTAAATGCATAAATTATTAGTTAAGGCTTACCTGTATGGACCATAATAGAAACCCTAAACAATTATGAAAATTTTATGATGTTGGTAGAATGACTTGGGCTACACATGTTAATTATTTCAGTTTTAGATCTGGTTTTGGTTTCGTCCGGATTTCAGTTTATACTGAAAATTTGTTTTTTGCATTATTCAAACAATGTGTGCTGTTCAAGATTGGTGATCGGATATTTCTTAGTCACACAAAGCTGTCCATTATAAAAACTTTTAATATCTTACTTTATCTATACCTCTGATGTTTAAAATTGCTTAGAAAAATTAAGATGACTAGTTCACAAATTATATGTAGAATCTGGAAGACACAATAATGTTGCTAACGCGGATAGAATATGTATGCTCTGTGCAGCTGGAGAAATTGAATATGAATAAT
Source organism: Panopea generosa (assembly GCA_029582155.1). Lineage (NCBI taxonomy): Eukaryota > Metazoa > Mollusca > Bivalvia > Adapedonta > Hiatellidae > Panopea > Panopea generosa. The sequence continues at coordinate 27,842,255 of CM055906.1, read as the reverse complement.
ATGTATGCATGAAATGTTCCTATTATGAAGATTTACGCAGCGAATAACTTTTCAATATTATGAATATTACTAATATGAATTTAAATTCATTTTACAGATTAATAAGTATAACAAATGAACAAAAATTACAAACACTATGTAAATTTGTTTTTGAAGTTTTTGATTTAAGAAATATATTTTCCAATCACTTAACATTTAACAAATGCAAATCAATTGTCTATCTATTACTATACATTTTATATTTGTAACACTGTTGTCACTTTTCACTATATATGATATACATGTAAATGTAATGATGTGTTATAGACCGGATGACTAGATTGCTTAATAAAACATTTGTCATTATCATTGTTATTGTCATTGTCCTTAGTTACCATTTCACGAAACTGCCGAAGTAACAGTATTTTTTGTCCTCGTACCGCTTCGTAACACGGCAACTTTAAACCACACTACACCGGTATACCAGTAATACTGTACATCTCTAATTCATAATGGTATGGTATATGTAATAATTGTCGTTTCAATAATTTCTTATGACACCGGTTAAATGTATGATATTCTAGTTTATGGACATACTTGTTTTAAGGTCCACACTGGGATGCCAGTAACACAGATGTTGAGACTAATCAAAAGGGTACAGTTATAACGGTGTTACCATTTAACAGAGTACAGGTAATTTATTTACTAGGAATATTTAAATCTCATTATGTATTATACATGTGTTGTGAAACAAATACAAATATCATCAAAATCACGATGGAATTATGTCTGTGAAAATATAGATACAGTTCGTTGATCAAAGACAGAACGAACACATAATTATGATAAAGTACTAATATTTAGACCATCTGCTGGGCATCATTGATCACATAATTATAGCATGGATGTTGGTTTTCGACGATACTGTATATTTATTAACTCTAACATTTCTTATGCCAATAAAAAATCTAATGTTCCTTTTTCTCGAACCCTATGTCATCAGAACTCATCCTTTCTTCGAACAATCAGATATTGGAATGGCCTCAAAATTTATGTTTAAGCCAGTACTAGCCTATCAGTTTACGGCTGGCCTTGTCAAATTAAAATTCTAAACAAGTCTTGTTTTTAATATTAGGAATATTAGGACGAACGAACGGACGGACGGAAGTTCTGGTGGAAGTGATGTTGTGGGGTGCGGTTTTATATTTTATAAAAACATCTTTTTTTTCACAAAACAAAACAAAACCTTTTTTTTCTAACCCTAATGTCACAAACCTTGAGATCCAACCCTAATGACACTAAAAAAGAATGAATACAGAAGGAAAAAAAGTAAAAGAAAAATGTGTAAAAATGGAATTAACCCCACAATGTCATTCTGTACTGGCAACGCAACCCACAACTGCCGTTCAAGACGTAGGGACAGACAGACAGACAGACAGACAGACAGACAGACAGACAGACAGACAGACAGACAGACAGACAGACAGACAGACAGGCCTAAATTAACGTTACCTAAAAGTTTCTTTTAATAACTATTTAATAATAGTAATTATTTTTTCATTTCAAAATCTATTGATGATTATCCTATGAAAATGTTGAAGGTGTATTGGAAAAACAAAGAAAAAGGTATATATTCGTACAATGGCGAAGACAACAACCAAATAGAGTTAATGTAAGTATGTTAGAAGTCTTTTATAGAAATAAAAAGTATCGTTTTAGTGTGACATTTTTGGAGAGAAAAAGAGGCATAGATGTTACTTTTGGTCGTCGTCGTTGGCGGCGTCGTCGTCAACCATTCAACGTTAAGATTATTGTGTTAAGCTCTGTTTCTAAGAAACTGTTTCCCCGGAGCCACCAAATATGGTCCATAGTTGCGTTAATACTCAAAACCATGCAGCCTTTTCCCGGGTGATCTTGACCTTGATCTTTACGGATTAACAACTAAGCCTGCACAACGTTTCGTTTTTACGATTAGCTCCGTTTCTCACCACCATTTGTCATGGAGTTGCAAAATTAGGTCCATGCTGGTTGTAAGAGGTGTTATGGGTAACAATGCAGCATTTTTGGATGACATGGACCTTGAAATCTACGGAATATAATTTAGCCTACACAACGCTATGTTATTGCGTTTCGCAGAAACTGGTTGGCCTAAAGTCACCTGATTATTTCTATAGATAATGCCTCTCTAAAATTATATGCATACCAGACACTCTATTATCAGAACAAGGCGAAGAGCTCATCACACTACCAGCTGATTACCAGACGACTATAACTACATAGGAAAAAAGCTACGCCCATATCAACTTATGATGTTTTAAGATCTGACAAGATTGTGTTGTTCCATTTTGAATATCATATAGCAGATCAGATTCTTCATTTGACTTCCATGAAAATAATAAGGAATCTGTGTTAATAAAGAAATTGTATAAAGCAAAATAGAAACGGAGAACCACATGGCAATGTAAGTAATCATGTTTACATACCTTTTACATATTATTGTAATTAATTTTAAATATGTTGTTGTTTTGTTTTTATTTAAAATAAATGCAAACTTTAAAAACATTTATATTTTGTTTGATTAATGCAAAAAACATGTATTAACAAATTATGTTATACTCTTATTTTTAACAAGGAAAGAGAAGTAAAACCATTTGTGTTACCGTATTACTCTTTATAAACATAATTTTATTGACATGTGAACATAGTATTATATATAACAATTATTGTTTTCTCTGCAAATCATGAATTGCTTAAATCAATAGATACATACGGTCGTTTGACCTTTACATTAATTGAACTGTCAACAAATTCTAAATAAATAGATGTAATCAGATTAATATCTCAATTACTATCAGAGATATCAATGTCATCTCTATGGACACAAGTGTTGCTGTAAGTTATGACTTGTTCCTTGCCTCATTCTGATGTAGATATGCATATTCATGAGACAATATTAAGGACAGTCTGTGAAAATACAACTCAAAACCATGAAGATATCTTTTCAGATGATCTTGACCTTTACAAATATTTAATGTAGCTTACCTAGTGTTATATATTTGCGTTTAACTCATTAAATTGTGTCCATAGTTTTAAGGTAGTACTACCAAAAAGCATCCAGCATTTTTTATCAATAACGTTGACCTATTTAAGTAATTGAATTGACATAGAAAATGTTAGGTTTTTGTATTAGGCTCATTTTCTATGAAACTGCTTGCCCAAGACTTATCAACTTGTGTCATAGTTGTGTAATGGGTAACCCTATTAAACTTATACAGCACTTTGGATTATCTACGGATACTTAATAAACATTCGCCCTACTATTAACTTTGCCTTTGAGCATAAACCACCTTTATATAAAACTGGCATGCTATGGTATTGAATATCTAGTTGTTATTTCCAGATATACTTCTGGTACAAATCAAACTAAATTGCCAAACTATTCCAAATATTTAATACATCATTATATTTGTAAAAAAATACAATTAAATAGTAAATTAAATCGGCAAACATATTTTTAACTACTGTTTACATTGATGTCGATGACTTTGTAAACAAACGACGACTTTGTAAACAAACGACGTAGAGATACATTTTTACCGACGGTATCTTCAGTTTTTAATACCCGCCAATCTAAGAGCACCAGCCAATAAAATCACAGCAAATTTGTTAAAATATAAAATATACTGTTATATCTAAGTTCCAATTCCATTTGTGAATATATAAAAAGTATCAGCTTAAGTTATGGCCAGAGTGTCAGGGGGTAGTTTACGTAGTCGCTTTCTGACAAACAATCACCAGTCTAGTTCCATGACAGGTCAGTATATATGGAACTTAATTTAGCAAGAGCATGCGTATAACACGGAACATGGATTTTAAAACACATATGATTCTCGCGTTAACATTGTCAACGTCAATATTGGCGGGAACCACTCTTTCTAATCAGATCATGATAACATGTGTAATATTTCAATCAGCTTCTTTGGAACAGAAATATCGAATAGTTATGCCAGGAATATGTTTTTTGGGCTATTACTACGTCAACTTATAGAGAAGGGTTAAATAGGTGTAGAGTTGCAATATAGAAACCATTGGAAAATTGTCAATTAAACTTCGAAATGGCAGATCGGTGAGCGTTGTGTTGTGCTCATGGGACATAACTTTATACGACGTATTGCAAAGGATATGACCCAATCTCGTATTGTGAAGAATATGTATGACTAACCGCAGTGAACCGTAGTTCCGATAGATTCGGAACGATTGCTGGTCATGGACATAACAGTCTTTCGGTGATATTTTTGTGCTACTTTAAGAGACACACAAAAACGTTGTCAAACTTCTATTCGAATGTAATGATATAAATGATGGTTTTTTACAGCCATTATCGTTGATTAGAAAGATATTTGTAGTGCTATTTAAGGACAATAACAGTGGTGTGTCTCGATTCATTTTCTTAACGTTTTACACGCATTCGAACGCGAAATATATGTTTTCACCCTTCATACGCTATAAGAAATCCATGCTGGCATCAAAGACCCAACTTCGGAGAAAAAAAAACTTATCTTTCACACCGAGCCTATTTGACCAGTGGCGTTTTACCGATCATTGCGACTGGCTATAATCATATTTATGTACTGTTTATTTTATGGAAGAGACATGCTTCAGCTCGCCAGTGTTTGTCGGCTACAAGTAAATATTGAGAACAGTAATTATTTAAGCCTAGTTATACGTTTATCTTTTAGGTATTATGTTGTTTTCGAGCAGATGGCAGTTTTATATGATTATACATGTACTTAAAAGCAGTCGTAACTCAGACGTATTTTTCTATATGACACTGCAATGTCCACTTAACAATTTTGCTAAGTATCAACTTTTATTTTTTTTAATATTTTATCTATTACTAAATAAATCGATATGTTTTTTCCAAAAACATGCTGCTTGCTGGGATATCCATTCTACAGAAACCTATAACCTCCCTGTTTTGCTTATTTTGTACATTATTTTTATTGATTTGACCTAGAATTCCGCACATCTGTCAGTAGAAACCGTTATCAGCGTTCTTGTCATCGACATCAATGCTATCCGCATCGTCGCGAATGCTACTGTCTCTACATCCAGTAATGAAATTTGACTGTATAGTTTAATTTATAAATTTGGAAAGTTTTACCGTACCCTATACACAGGTATTTATCCATCTCGGGAAAAACTTTGATATGGTAACAAATAACACTTTTAAATTTATAATTTAAACTTGTACGCTATGGTTGTTTAAATGGCAATAAAATACACCAATACAGTTTGTATGAAAAGTTATTGTCAACTTTTATTTTTAGCCCGAACCTTCAAATGTTTTAAGCTGCCTTATTTTACTTATTACATGCATCATTTCAGGTTTCCATTCAAATCAGTAGAATCCACCGGACGATCTTGTTGAAAACGTTGCTGATCTGCCTCGCCGACGAAAGAAACGCGGCGACAAGGACCACCATATGTTCCTGACACACCTACCGAATCGACAATTGACGGCTACAGACACTTCTCGTCGGACACTTGAGATATATCAACGACCGATAAGCGCCCAGAATCTCCGGGATTGTCTGGATTCAGTCCTCAAAGGCCCTTTGTTGGCATTATCCTTACCGCTCGAAACCGTCGGGTCAGACTTCAGTGGGCGAGATGCTACCTGCGTTTCAATCGGGCAGACTGGGCTTGCATTTAAGTAACAGACGAGTCTCGATTTTGCCTCACCAGATCCGAAGGCAGATCACGTGTATTTTGCCGTCGGAGAGAAAGATATGCAGACACGTGTTTTATTGGAAAATCAATTGATGGCAATCTAAATGCCAACCGCTACCAAGCGAAAGTCTTACAACCGGTACTGATTAAATATGTGCATGCCAACAGAGACATGATTTTCATGCAGGATAATGCCCCTCCTCATACGACCCGAACTACTCATCAAATGTTGCAGGCCAACAACATCCGAACGTTAGACTGGCCAGCTTGCAGTTCCGATGTCAATCCGATCGAACACGTGTGGGAGGAGCTTGACCGTCGGATCAGGAGGTTGTCTAGCCATGTACATGAACTTCAGAGGGACCTCACCAACACATGGAATCGTATACAACAACGATTTCCCATGAATTATATCAACTGCATGCGCCAGCGTTGCAAGACCTTTATACGCGCCAACGGAGGTCATACGTGCTTCTGATAATTGTGACGTTCATATTTGACCCTTTGATTACATATTTTTACATTTTAAATAAAATTTAACCGATTAAATAGTTACGTTTTATAGTTTATTGTATGTTACTATTTCATGAAACATATTGCAACACAAAAACAAAACTGTTATGACACTGTAAGGAAATAGTTGATATTATCCTTAAGGTGATATTTAGCAATTTGGTTTAGTGTACTTCTTAATAGTACTCGCTGCCATTACTGTATGTTTCTGTATTACGAGTGGCCATGTTGTAGCCGAGCCACAATTGCTATACGTTTGTATTTTCATATGTACTTATTTTACTTAAATCGTGCTTTCACCCTTTGTGAGTGCATGTCATTCTGGGCTCGGACATGCCGTAACCCAGTTGTATACGTAATTATTATTATACATTTTTAATGTTCATATTTTGCGACCAACTTTTCTTTAGCCCAAATTGCTATGTATATGTGATTTTGGGTGGTACCTATTTGTTTAATGTTTTAGGCGTTAGAAGTAACCACACTTTGTTCTGGCATTATATATACATGTTATGTAAACTATTGGCTAAATAATATTATAGAATTCTGGAAAGTTTATATATAATTATATTTGATTGGATCAGCCATGTCATGTTTCCGCCATACGTGTACATTCTGATTAAATCACTTTTTTTATGTTCCTAACGGATACGTTTTATTCTGGTCCACCAGTTCAATGGCTTCTTTTGACCATTTCAGGATCATGTAATTGCTGAGAATACCATAGTGCGGTTAATTTCGCCAGGTTTTGTGCTAACGCTGTGTTTCAAGGTTGTATACATATGATACATTGTTAATTTCAGAGTCATGAGTTCTCGTCAAAAACGGGAAAATGACAAAGATGCGTAAACTACCTAGCCAACGAAGAGGCAAAGAACTGAATCTTCTCCACCTTCCCCGTTTCACACCGCCACTTGCAGAATGGATACCAATGATCCGGAGATAAAATCACAGGAAAAATAATAACTTCAATCCTAGTTCCAAACTTATATGAACTGACATGTGATGAGCTGTTGATAGCGACGTTTGCTTCATTTTGTTCTCTCATTTTGTAAGAAAACATTTATTCAAACGCTCTCTTTATACAAGATTTACTGTCAGTTACAGAACATAGCAAATTTTTATTTTTGCATCTATAATCAACCTTTAGACTTACCTAGTGGAAGTTTTGACATCAATAATTCCAAGCAGCAAACAGAGGTTACTATTTTGTATATATGGTCGTAGCCTCTTTATTCCTTGTTTGAATGTCCGTGATGTTGTTTTTCCTAAATATATATGATTTTACCTTCATTTCAGTGTATGAAGAATATTTTTAAATATAAAATTAATATATTTCTATTTCCTTTTCTCTCATCATCTCTTCCCTTATCTCTTCACCTTTGGACATTTTATTTTTCATTTATTTCCAAAATTATTGATTTTAATTAAAATATTTAATTTCATAAGGTTTTTCGGTAAATTATTCGTTCAATGTCATTTATTTGTTGAGTTTATTCTTGTAACCATACATATATGTGGAAAGAAAACAATTAGTTTGTCGATATATAACATTAAAAAAAACAAATAAGAAAATATATGACCATCAAAACACAAAAGATATAGCCGCCAAAGCGTAATCGAGTACATTGCATACATACAGAAGAAGAGATGACGAATACGACTGCATGCACATTATAAAAACAGAAATCTTATAAATATGACCTCTTCAATAAGTTCAAATTTGTTATATGATTTAAGTATTTGTTATCTCTTATTCATATGGCATTTGAGATTTAAACATTACATTATCCACAATAATATTCAATAAGTGCTTGTATTACTGCTGCAGATTTAACGACAGTACTCGCTACTCCAGGCATTTATAGGAATATATAGGAGGTTTGTCTTATTACTATGTAATCTAAAAAATGAAAAATGAATATTCATTTTCTCTGGTGCGTATCCCCTTATATTTATTAGCTGAATAGTTCATATCTATATATGAGTACGTGTAACTTGTGTACCAAACACATAATACATTTTAAACACATGGTCAACGTGATTTTTTAATAATGTTTAGAATTTTGTTTGGACACCAGAATGGGCGTCCGAAATACAAATGTTACTTGTTCCTTTACCTGTATTACAGATATCATTAACAACATTGTTATAAGTGACATTATTATTAATCTTGATTGCATCTATAAGATGCTTTGAACGAATTTGTCCTGTAAATATCATCTATCATTATGCTTTTTGGTGGGGGTGAAGTTTTGTAGTATTTTTGTATTTGTTTTTTATACAGTTTGCATATTATCATATAACCAAACAACAGCAGTGGTTACGTTTATATTGCTGCATCATGTTGCTCATATAGAGCACGTGCCTCTGTTGAATTTTGAAATATTAAAAACACAATTTAGCTTGTTAATTTTACATCATTTCAAGCTTATTTCGGAGTTAAAATATTATTTTATTAAACAGCTTAAATACAAACATTGCAGGCTTGAATACCTTGATAGTGCTCATAATATGTGAACATATTATAAGCAACTTTATATGTATCCCATTTTCAACAAAGAACGAATGTTTGGAAAGTGCAATCTTATATAGTTCAAAGGGATTTTCGAAGAAAGGTATTTCTCTACGTTCTCTTGCGTTTATAAAATCTGATAATGGATAGCTTTTCTTAATTTATTGTTATCAGCGTGACGTTTTGAAGGGCGCAACCTGTCGCGTGTTTTTTTTTAATCTTGAGATCAATCGTCTACAAATGTCTTGATATTCAGCAAAACAGACCCTTATTGAAAAAGTAACGTTTGACCTTTGTTTCCCATGTTTCATCTAAATGGCGTAGCATAACTCGGCATTGATTTATATAGATTAAATTGTCGTTTTTTGGGGAGACGTAACCAATATTTTACACATTTACAATTACAATTTATAAAAAATGGAAACGTAACTCAATCACCTCTTGAAAAAAAAATTGGAAAGGCGTCAAATATATCTTGAACAATTTTAATTATCGAATATAAATTGAGTATGTTTGTTTTCAATTTGTGTCACGTAAGTTCCATACGACCTTTTATATTATGCATTGGTGATTGATGACACATGCGTTTGCTTTGGACACTATTTTTCTCCGATGAATAGCAATTGTCACAAATTGACACGTTATCGACAAATTATAAAAGCGGAAATGTTATAAAAGTAATATAACAATATTGCATACTCATGGATTCACATTTTGCCAAGATAACACCGATACGACCAAGCTGATACCAGGATAATGTCGGTCAAGTTTGATACATACTATTTCATACAAACACGTTTCGTAGATACAAACGTTAGATACTGTCTTGGTTTAATGTTAAGATCTCTGATATTTACTTATTTATAAAGATCTTTCTTTACTCGTTCGATCAATTCATTCAGATTATGGAATAAAAAGATATTTTTACATTGTTTAGTACAACAATAGAATATATTGTATTCTTACGCATTTTTTACGAAAATCGTATTGAACCCGATATATCCCGTCCAATATTGCTTTCACCACAATACGTACTCGTACAATATATTCCTGTATTGTACAAAACAATGTAAATATATATATATTATCTCGGCATTGAATTAATTATTTACTTCCAGCCTTTTTATATATAAACAGTTTTATAAACATAGCGAGTAAAATATACAATAGTGAGGTTAATCAAATGTTTATGCTGTACATTTTGCATGTTTTTTATGTTTTAGTCAGAATGTTCATATTAGTTGTATGGTGTATTTACCATGTTCGTTTGCTATATTATCACATGTTTATTTCACAAGAATTGCACCATTCAATTATTGTAACCCTGTTCCCATATATATGTGAAGTTTTATACCAGTGGAGGAGAGGCAGAGGAGCAAGAGATCAGTATGGAAAACTTTGAAGAATCTTTCAGATATTTTGGTTTATAAATTACAAAATTTCGAAACCTAATAAAATTGCTTAATATTTGGAACACAATGCAAACACATTACGAAAAATTTGGTTTATATTAGTGTGTGTTTGTAAAAATTACTTGTTTCTTTACCTGTATAATGTATTTACAAATATCATGAACAACATTGTTATAATTGTCATAATTATTAATCTTGATTGCATCTATAAGATGCTTTGAACGAATTTGTCCTGTAAATATCATCTATCATTGTGCTTTTTGGTGGGGGTGAAGTTTCGTAGTATTTTTGTATTTGTTTTTTATACAGTTTGCATATTATCATATAACTAAACAAAAAGAGTGTTGCATCATGTTACTTATATGGAATGTATGCCTCTTTTTCACTTTGAAATGATAAATACATAATTTAGCTTGTTAAATTTTCATCATTAATGTTTTAACTTGGAGCTTTGCCTGTTAGCCCTCGATGGAATAATACTGACGCTAAACATTCAATCAATCAATCATTAACTTGGCGCTAAAGTACTATTTTATTAATTAAATATCTCAAATACAAACATTGCAGCTTCGAATAAATTGGTTGTGCTTATTTAGTTGTAAAACTAATACCTTTTGTGATAGATGTTATAATTATAATTAATAGCATCGGCAAGATGTTGGTTACGTAGATGACTATAAAAAACACATGTCATGGCAACTTCTAATAAGACTTCTGTTTCTTATTAAATGCATAAAAACATAATCTATGAACACATTAAGCAACATTTGATGTATCTCAGTTTCAAACAGTAACGAATGTTTTATAAAACTAAGATTTGGAAAGTGCAATCTTATATAATACAGGGTGGGGGGGTATCAAAGTAAGGTATTTTTGACGTTCTCGTGCGTTTAAAAGTGCTTATAATGGATAGTTTTTTCTTGATTCGTTAACATCAACGTGTCCTTTTGAAGGGCTCAATCTGTTACACATTTTTTAAATCTTGAAACAAATAAATTGTTCTCGACAAATATTCAAGCGAAACAAACCCTTATTGAAAAAATAATCTTATTACTTTTTTCCCATGTTATCTACCCTAAGAGTTTCATCTAAATGGCGTAGCATAATATGACATTGCTTAAGATATATTAAATTGTTCGTTTTGAGAAGACGAAACCAATACTTAACACATTTATAATAACAACTCAAAAACAATAGAAACGTACCACGATCACCTTTTGAAAAGTTATTGAAAAGTCAAGAAATGTATTCTTGAATAATTTTAATTCTTGATTATGTAAGTTTTCAATTAGTGTCGCGTAGTCAAACCCCGTTACTCGGATCCATATGTAAGGATTGGTATGACTAAAGTGTCGGTTAATTTTTACAGTGGTGATCAAAATATCTAATATATCTAAAGTTTATAGAAATTACGGATATTTTACTTTGAACGATAATCATATTTTGTGTTCGGCTATATTAGTGTTCATATAATGTATAAGCCCATGAACGTATATTATTTCTACTTAAATAACTGTCGTTTCTGGAAACTATAATTTTGGTTAAGTTTGAATAAATCCATATCCGATCTGTTATAATAAGAGTATTAAATAAGAGTGCATGATTCATTTAACGCTTTGGTAAAATCTACAAATAAACATTAATAATATCTTCCACCATTGTTATTTGCTATATCTGTATCATTGTGTGTAATACCTATGCAGTAAATATATAAATCATCGTTCCTGTTTAAAAATGTTTGATAAGTGAAAAGCAACGGAGATTGTTTGTCTCATTGAATGAGCAGTGGGAGAATACAGCGAAAGAGATTCATAATGTTTTCAGATAACAGAATAATATTGAATCCTATCTTATGAATAACAAGTTGTTTTACCATGAAATTACACTTGGTATACAATTGAGATGGAACCTTTTTCTGAAAACACTACATTGGCAAAAATGATAAGATGCTCACCAAATATATCATGTAATGAACGAACAGACATACACAATCCTCTGTATGTTTCTAAAAACGATTTTTCCCATTTAATATATTCGTTTTCTAAATGTTGATAACGTGTATGTAAATAATTCAACGTAAATATTGTTTGAACTCTTGACTTTTTTAAACTATGCCTTCAAATTCGTGATTGCTACTCATGCGTTTGCTTTGAACAATATCATTTTTGAATAGCAATTGCCATAGATTGGCACGTGGTCTGGTAAAAGTGAAAATGCCATAAGTAATATAACAATATTGTATACTTTACCATGATTACACCGATACGACCAATCTGATACCCGGGTAATGTTGGTGTAAGTTCCATGCATACGATTTAATACATACACGTATGGTAGATGAAAAGGTTAGATAATTACTTTGTTAATTGTTTATCACCAACACGTGGTCAATTATTTTACATTCTTTTTAACTATATACAGGTTTATAAACTTAAGTTGATTTTATTTCGAGTTAAATATACATTATTGAGGTTAATCAAATTTCTATGTTGTACATTTCGCAACTTTTGTATTTTTTAGTCTTTATGTTCATACTAGTTTTATTGTTTATTCATAATGTTCGTTTACTCTTTCTTTGACAAAAATTGCAACATTCGATTAGTGTGGCGTTGTTTCCATATATAAATCTGTGAAGTTTTGTATCAGTGGAGGGGAGGCATCGGAGCAAAAGAGCAGTGAAAAGAAAAGGAAAGTAGTGTGGGAATATTTGTAGAATATTTCTGATAGTTTGGTTTATAAATGACGGGATTTCAAAACTTAATACACTTGCTTTATATTTGGAATACAATGCATAAACGTTACAGGAACATTATTTATATTACTGGGTAGTTGTAATAATACTTAAATAAAAATGTGTGCTTGTAAATTCAACGAGTTCTTAAATCTATGCAACCACGAGAGCGCTACAGATTACATAATTTAACATGTAAATTATGAAAGTTAAAACAACTTTCCGGGGAGAACATTTTTATGAATGAAATATAAAACAATCCGCTGATTGAAAAAAAGTATAGCCAAATTAGAAACATTGCGCGTATGTTCTGGACAAGAGATCAAAAGGTAAACAAAGTCAAATGTGACCTTGACCTTGAGGTTTAGTTCTTTGTTGCGATACATCATTTTTTTCTATATAACATATCTGTAAAGTATGATAAATTCCCCCATTGTCGGCCAATATATATCTGATACGCGAAAGGTTACGTTCTGGATTGTCGGACAAAGTCATATGACATTTTAAGTGAACTTGTGACCTTGGCCTTTTTGTAATTGTAATGGTTCATGTTCGTAGACATAGTCCAGAAATAGGGAATAAATGGAACATTCAGACGGAAGGATAGAAGGTTGAACAGACATCAGACAAACAATAAGTCCCATCCCTCATCCTTAAAATACTTTTAAAAGACACATTCACCCGAGTTATTCTATAATACCTTCCTCCCTATCCTCTTCTATAGGAACGAAGACACTGAGCAATAATTTAGTCTCACCTACCACAACCACCACTTCCACATGTAAGGGACACAGATATTGAGTTATTTTAAGTACCTTCATTCTTCAACCCCAATCCCCTACACACATACACTTTCTTCAGGTGTCTGAAACGTTAATTCTAATTAACTTCATGCTTTTAACTCGGCTGAGAAGATGTTAAGACTTGTTAAGTAATTGTTTGGAAATTGAAATACAAAACCAATATTCATTAGATCTAAATTATTTATGAAGTTATCATAGGACATTTTCAGTTATATGTATTAATTTTGTAAGTTTTTTGTAAAAAAAAAATACGGCTTTTTGTGCCCCTTAATTGAATAGTTCTTTAACATTTTATTTTACTATTGAAAAATGTGTGTATGTTATTATGGTTTATCAACCAATATCTAAATATGTTTACATGCATATTACTTGTTATCCTGAAGGTCCAGTGCAGTTCGTGAACGCTTAAAAATGATATCTGCATTGTGTACCTCTGTATAATCTAAATAATTATGGATAGTTTCTGTAAATAACTTAAGTATATAATTACATAGTTTAAGCTTGTTGGTATCATTGTATTCAAAAATACAAGGACGCTCAATAAATGTAACTGTTACATAAACTATTTTATAATAATAATAGTAGTTGTAGCAAAATGACCAAGGGCCGACAACTCACAAGGGTAGAATAAAGTCATACACAAAGTAAAATTTACAATTTTAATTTTACATGAATAAAATTACGAATATACAATTATACAGTATATGCATATTAAAGATAATTACTCAGATTTACTAGTTACTCAAATATGTAATGACATGGCGTCTATTACTTACCATCTATCAATTTCATGGTATTTTATCAATATATGATAAAAGTGCATTCATTTCTAACCATCTAATAGTTTCATGGTAGATTTATCAACATATTATAACAGTTCATTCATTTTGTTCCATCTAACAGTTTCATGGTTGATTTATCAATATATGATAACATTTCATTCAACTCTTACTATCTGCAGTTTCATGGCAGTTTAAACAACATTTCATATACGACCCTCCGTCAATCTCAACATAGCAATTATATCTCTACATAACTTCTCATTATAATATTAACAATTACAGACCAATTCTGTATTTATTCACTTTGTGAATATCAACAAAACTTGATTACACATATCAATCAATTCTGACATGGTGAATCTCAAACACTTCATCGTAAACATAGTATCAACAGCTCAAAATACGTTCTCAAATTCCGCGGCCTATATTCTAACAAAACGCTTCTCAATACCGTGGATGTGTATTAAATTATAGACCGTCGGAATGGATATAAACAATTTATACAACTTTACTTAGATCTGATTATGTCAAAATTGTATATATCAGACATTTAAATACAACATATTATAAAATTCACATACATTCTAACTTTCTTAATACTTAATGGAATTTGATGAACTAAACTTCAAAATGATTTAATCTTTAATCAAAGAATGAAAATGTAAAAATATCTAAAAAAAACGTTGCTCCTATCGATCTATCAATATGTTTTAACAATTCCACGCTACCTGACTTAAATATAGCCTATATCACTACAATGTACACATACTAGCTGACACTACTTAATTAGGCCATAACAACCTAACTATTTTGTACAGTAGTAATAATATTAATACATTATTTTAACAACGGTAACGCAACAACAAGTGTTCATACTTGAGGTCATCAGGGTTGTAACAAATACATTCAAACAATAAAGAAACATGCGCTGCGATCTCGAAACATTTCCACTCAGTCTCGTACCGTATTGAAGGAGGATATGACCCCCTTTTCCTTCTCTTAAGGTTTGAACGGCCTTGGATCTAAACTGGCGCTTAATTTGCTCATATTAAGATTTTATTTCAAAATCGTATGTGTCCTAAAAAGCTGCACACTAATTGCAGTCAATATACCATCGTGGTACAAATCTTTAACCTTCCTCGACATACAAGTGATCTTGTTGTTGGTCTACCGCAACGCTTACTCTCGTCCGTTCCTATCAAAAGCGTCATTGGGGAGCTTAAACCTGGTTTATAATGCACCCAATTTCGATTTTCGCCCTCAAAGCATAAGAGTAAACAGAGTAAATAAAAATATCCTCGCCAGGCTATTCTTTTACAAAAACGACATCATGCACACGTTTATAATAGGTTTAACGTCTGATGTAAGATAATCTTGAGTATTAACTAGGCGTGTTGATGCATTCATTCGTGTACCGTTTTATACATTCTTGTTATCCATTTTTGTTCCTGAAATAATGGTTTAGATGGTGGTTATCATCGCATATTAAGGATTGTTCCATCTGCACTATTTTTTTTAATTCTATTGATATTCTAACCAGAGCAGTAACCCCAAGTAGTGTTTTTTAATATGTAGCCGTGCCTGTTCATTACCTTGGTAGCTAGTTTGGCTATCAAACCATGGGTCGTGAGCTCGAATCCCCGCCCGGCCCCAGTCTCAGTGGTGATTGCTTTACAATTGTCTTATTTGAACAGCATTTTTAAATGGGGTTTAATGCCATGTTTAACACACTCAGGTTATATATGGCATATCCAGTTATGTTGGTGAAGGAAGAACTCAGAATGAATCTGAGTATAGCTGCCGTCCTTCCTCAAATAACTGGCAAATTATCTCACATACTTTTTTTGAAACGAACGGAACTCGAACCTATGGCGACCTTAGAGGTGAGACGCCTTTGTTCACTAGGCCACGGAGGACTATTTAACAGCATATTAACAACACCAGCCAATCCCAATGAGCTCAGTCTCTAGCGCCCCTGCCTAGGTATGGTAAACAACTCGAATTGTTTGAACACCATAACCATGCATGGATTATAGTTCTTATATACAATTTATCTTATTTGACAAACAAGAGATGCCAGAGGACATTTCGAAGTTTATCTCAAAATAATAGCTATTATAATTATCGAACAAAATTAGGAGATATTATTCTAACCAAATTGAAATTTACAATTGAATATCAATAGTGTTTTAGATATGAACTTTTTAAAACACTTTAAGTCTCACTACACAGTTGAATTTTGTTCTTTGTTCTATATAAAATAAGGTCTAGGATGTCCACATAGAATTTTTTCGTAAGTTTTTTTTTCATTGCAGGAATGTAAACCAACATAAAAATGCACAATAACTGGTAGGTTGACCACGTTGTTTTGTGCAGTGACACCCTCAGAAGCTCATAAATACATGCATATGTTGAAATCCTATTAAACTACTATGAACCATTTTAAAAATATTTCAAAACCAAATTACATAGGCCTTGTTTTTAAGCGTAAGAATCATGTTACCGTGTGGGGAAAGGGGTCGTAACTGTGTAGTGAGACGTTAAATCAAATTTCTACGTGTTAAAGGGACAATAATTCAACCGAAAACAGAGTTATCTCACTTGTATACTTGTACAATGGTAGTGGGGTAGATATTTCATTAATATATGATAAGTAGTTGACGAGCTGTAAACTTGTTGTAAAACTTAAATCAAAAATTATTAAAAGGAATATAATGCTACAAAAGGCAAACTAAGTTATCTCACTGGTCCCTGTGAATCCTGTTAGAGTTAGTGGACCAATTTTTACCAAAATTGTCTAAATATAAAGCTTGTCCCATTCAGATACCTTTCTGTAAGTAAGTATACACACATAAAGTTTCATTGATGCATGAGTAAAGGTTACTAAGATATGAATATGTCATGAAATGCCGGAACGGGTACAATAGTTTTATTTTCTTCCAAAGTCGACCTAAATATAATCAAGAAAACGAAATCCTTGTGAAGTCAACCATCAAAATATGTAAAACATACTTTTGTTAATCAGTTTTAATTTCGTGCGTGATTTGTCTAAGCTGTAAGAACCAAAGTAAAATAAACAAGTTTCAACTATACACTGTATGATTGAAACAGGCGAAGATAAATAAAACTGAGATTTGTATTTTTTATAATCTAAATAGTTTCTTAACACTAACATTAATAAGATGTAAAACAAAAGTGTGAGGCATAAATTAGTGGTAAAAACAAAACTTTTCAGACATAATAATTCCAGAGTTATGTCCCTTATCAAAATAGAAACGAATTTAATGCCAACATAGATTTGCACCTTGTACGGTAAATAAATTTCAAAAAATGTTCCAAATGTGTCATGTATCCTTAAACATAGACTATCGATTGTATTACAATATCATTAAAAGCTGTTTTATAAAAGTATTGCTGAAGTTTACTCTTTACAACTTTAGTTTATGTATAAAACATTTTTAAATGTTCATATCACACAATTAAAAAATGTATAGGCAAAGACGTATATACGTCATTATAAGCCAATATCGATAAGTGTAAACGGCGAGCTAGTATTGATTTTTGATTTATATAGAATACCCTATGATTCAGTGTTGTGCATGATCCTGTATATAGTATATAGAAATATATGATATGTGTGAATACACAAATATAACATAGACGTGAATACAAACATTCAAAAACAGAATAATATGTTCAAAATGTTACCACTATATTCAAAACTTCATAATAATAAAATCAAGGCTTCTCCTTTAACTCCATGGACTAGTTAAATTCCCTAACACAGTGTGGAGTTTTTAATAGTGTCGTAAACTCGTACACGGTATGTTTATATTGTATATAGGAGTTGTTAGTGAAATATTTTTGAATTTGGTTAAACGCCATGTTTAACACGGTGTATGGTATGAGCGGAACCTAGTTGTATCAATTGGTGAAAGAAGGGCTGAAAGTGACTCTAGGACGTAAGAGGTAAGTGTTCCTCAGTGCCTTAGACCACTCGGCCACGGAAAACTCACCGATCACATTATATATGTCATGTGTAGCGGTTGATTATAATAAAATATATAACAGCAACGTAGAGTATAAACCAAATACGCTAGTGTGAAACGTCATTCTATTTATAGTTAGACTAGTCCTATACTATTGAATATTTTGTGTTCTAACAAGTTATCTAACAGATAATGTGCTGTCATCCCTAATACGGCAGATGCCATCTAAAAATAGAATGACGTTCCAAAATAGCGTATTCGGTTTAAAAACTGTTGGGTGACCAATCGGAAAAATCCAAGTGCTTCCATCGGGATTCGAACATTCGACCTCCCGCCTCCGAGTGGGGTGTAGGGGGTGGAGTGGGGATCTGCCTTATTTTAAACACATTTATTTTAACATCGGTTGTGAAACAATTCTTAGATAGTTTAACTGCATGATCATGATCGACTCTGTCTAGTGTACAAATATTATTTTCTTTAATATGTCACTCATTCTTCTCCCATGTGCGTGCTTATAAGACATGAATCTAATGAGAACAATGAACGATAACTCTAGTAAAAGAAAGGAACGATAACTGTGGTAAGGAAATCTGACTTTGGTGAGTGTAAGGAACGATAACTGTGGTGAGAGTACGGAAAGATAACGCTGGTGAGTGTGAGGAACGATAACTCTGGTGAGAGTAAGGAACAATAACTCTGGAGCGAGCAAGGAACGATAGCTCTGGCGAGAGTCGATAACTCTGGTGAGAGTAAGGGAATATAACTCTGGTGACAGTAAGGAAGGATAACTCCAGTGACAGTAAAGAACGATTATTCTGGTGATTGTAAGAAACGATAACTCTGGTGAGAGCAAGGAACGATAGTTCTAGTGAGTGTAAGAAACGATAACTTTGGTGAGTGTAAGGAACGATAACTTTGGTGAGAGTAAGGAACGGTAACTCTGGTGAGTGCAAGAAACGATAACTCTTGAGAGTGAAGGGAACAATAAAATGGTACTTATGACGACTGCAAGGAATGCTATTTCTGGTGACTATAGAAACGTTAATTCTTGGGAGAATAAAGAACAATTGCCATTAGATAGCGACCTCTCTTGTGAGTTATAGGAAGGATAACTGTTGTGACAGTTAGGAACAAGATTTCTAATTTTGGTGACTGTAATACACAATAACTCAGTGAATGTTAGGATTGATAATTCGGATGACTGTAAAAAATTATAATTCTGTCGACTGTATGATCGGATAATTTTTGTTACACTGGTGTCTATTGTCGGTATATCTAGACTGGGGTGGGGTGATATCATACCATGTGTCTATGCCATGAAACTTCAATGCGACTTTGCTTATATATACGGTCTTAAGTGCACAAGCAACCTCGCATGACATGTGGCATAACCGCTGCGCGTCATTACAATCTCACTCTAGTCAGGTCCGGTTAGCTCAGTCAGTAGCTCGTCTTGCTATCAATACCGAGGTAAAGAGTTCGAATCCCCGATGGGCCATATCTCCATGATGATCGATATACGACGTTGCGTCTCATTGTCATTCGTCTCCCATTCGTGGCTGTTTCATTTGGGAAAGTTATCAGTTACTTGCGGCGATGCATAAAACATCACGGCGCCAGTATACATGATTTGGCGCCATTAGTAGAACATCAATATCATGCTAGGTTGTACTACATTCGTAATGCAATTTACATCAATTTTAACAATTTTTCTTTTTCATTCAGAGAAAACCCACAGAAGTCGAGGGTGTGTGTGTTGTCCTGAACCACGAACAATACGATATGATTAACATTGACAATTTGCGTTTTTTTTGCAGAACAATAACTCGTCACAGAAATGGTATTCAGCCATTAAAAGCCGTATTGAAAATTATAAAAAAAAATTTATGGATACACTTTGTGCAATTTTTTTATAAGTTTCAATATAACAGATCAATGACAGTACAGTTACAATATGACATGCTACACAATACAGAAAAACACGAGTGTTTCTTAAATTTTTATTTACAAATATATGTAAAAAATGAAAAAAAAGTAACACATTATATTTAATAAAAACATAATTTTTTATAAACTTTCCATTTCACTGTATACATTATGGTTGTACATGTAATACTGTTTTAAGCAAAATACTAGTTCAAATACTCAATAATGAAACACTGTATATATTCATACATGGAAGTCATAACTAATATGGACTTTATACATACTGATAAAGAGATGACACATATATACATTATACGGTGGTATATCACGGACACGTGGAACGAACTAAATAAAATGTATCTTTGTTACCCCTGTAATGATAAAAAATTGTCTTGTAATGTAACAAATCGAGGGTTGATACGAAAGCATTTTCACTCATAAGCGGATATAGGATTTTTTTATCAGATGGAATCTAACCATTTCAGCGTGCGTGTGTACGTACGTGCATGCGTGCGTGTGTGCATGCCTGTGTGCCTGCGTTCCTGCATAAGTACGTGCGTATGTGTGTTGGGGGATGGGGTAGGTGGGTCCAAGACAGTAAATTTCAAAACATGTTTGCTGAAATGGCTATCTGGAAGGTTGAAGCCCTTTATGTCCTTTTACATCCGCCAGTGGAGAATCACCTTACTGACATACAGTTAACATTAGTTCCGTACCTTTATTAACTATTGATATCAATAATTGTGCATGTCTTTTTCTATTTATACACTGGTACATTTAGAAGGAACACGGGGTCCGAACCTAACTCCCCATCCCCCCACACTATCTGGACGTCCTTGATCTACCTACCTCCCACGGATTGAAGATTCTGAATATGCCTATATCATATAATCTATATAGCTTTAACAGTTTATAAAATAATTTGTAAAATCATGTCTAGTTACAGTAATGTGGTATATCCCTGTATATCAAATATCTAGTTACAGCAGTTTTACATGCAACTCTGTATAATAGCAAGGTCCCGACCGTAGCATTTGATTCTGAACACATATTAATACAGTACAATTTAATTATATGAGGCAACCTGCTAACGTTACCTACCATGTGTATGAATAATTAAAACGACGTACTGAATACAAGGTCAAGAAATGAATTAACCTGACATGTTCATATGTAGGCTTCTGTCACACCTCTTGCATTGAAACACATATCTTCTTATGCTTATAAATACATTTATATCGTTTTATTTATTCACTATCTGTTCACAAACGTTTTGTCCTGAATATTATCTACCAAATATACATCTGTACTGTGTACATCACTTTGGCATTTGCATTATATTCTATACAAATTTCATTTGAACAAATTGTTTAAAGCGGATATATATAATATAGTTTAAACGATTGTCTGGCATTTGCATTTACTTATTACTTTTATGTATTTGTTCAAATCACGAATGAACTATTATGGACGTGTAGAGTTCTATTTAACTGAATTGAATGAAATACATTAAGTGTAGTTTAAACATATCTGACATTTTCGTACAATATATTGTTGGACAACATTATATACGATACAAAGTGTTTCATGTTTTGTGCAGACAGTCTGCATTAAATCTTCGTTTTAACTTTTTACCAGTTGTACTAGCTCTTTATATGGTTTGAGATCTCTTGGAACTTTGAGATCTATGTTTGCATGTTAAAAGTTGATTCTTTCATTCCCTTTTTTGTATATATATATCTGTTATATGACAATATACTATGTATAAGTCAAATAAAATTCATATTTTGTTCTGTTCCTAATATCTGCCTTGTATTTGTTTACACTCTGATTTCACATGGAATTCATTCACCACATTTGTCTGTTTTCTAGCTACCTTCCCGTTTAAATTTCACGTTGCTTGTATTCACATTTCCTCTGACTGATAAAAAATATTCCCTCGAACTACGTAAAATCTACCCGAGGGGTTTTATGAACATTTTTTTTCATTTCATATTAAACTATGGTGTTTTTCTCACATTCCATAGTTTCCACTCCATGGTTTCCATGTTTTCATAAAAAATGAATGTTTATTTCACTCTCAGTCCTTATTTCATTTGCGATGGAAATATCACGACAATGCCCGCGCCTTGCGGTGAACCGTTTACAATCCAAGCACTGTTTAAGAGTTATCGTGGAAATTTATCTATGAACAGTTTTAATTGTAATTGACATTTTCTATGAATGTTGAATCCCAATGTCTTAATTAATCAGTTTAATTATCAAACAAAATAGTAGGTTTGTTCTGCACTTCATTGTCGAAGTTTGTTGTTTCTGGTAAGCACACAGAGTTCTCTTTCCTTAAGGTATCGATTTATATTCATTCCTTGGCTGAGGCTCTTGTCATTGCGCGGGTCAATCCGCATGGCGTCGCCGGATCCCATGGAAATGTCCTCGTTAAAGTAATTGTAGGGTAGAAGGTAAAACTGAAGTTCAAGCCCTGGGGTTGTCGTCACGGGCAGATCTTCCATGTGCGGAATATGTTGAACGCCCATTGTTACCCAGGCAACCTGGTCCTGAAATTGACAAGTACATGCATTTAACGACAATGTTTGCGTGTTTTGTAGTTCCAAACCATGCGTTCCGTAGTCAGCGGACCAACAAAATTGATGACAAATAAAAAGGAGAGACACCTCAAATGCGCTAATTTTTCATACATAATAACGTATATGGTCGAACACCACGATCAGATGTTAGAGGGCGGAACACTAAATCTAAAGCATGCTCATTATTATAGCCTTTATAAAAATGGGATACTTTTCTTAAACAATTAATTTTCCAAATGACTT
This sequence comes from Panopea generosa, assembly GCA_029582155.1. Taxonomy (NCBI): domain Eukaryota; kingdom Metazoa; phylum Mollusca; class Bivalvia; order Adapedonta; family Hiatellidae; genus Panopea; species Panopea generosa. The sequence continues at coordinate 27,819,044 of CM055906.1, read as the reverse complement.
CCAATTAAACTAGACTGGATCTACATAGTTTAACTTATTATTTTTTACTTCGTTTGTGAAACAAATTCTTACAACTTAGACAAATCACACTCGAAGCCTTCTTGGGTAGAACCAGTACTAAGTATATGCGAAAAATGTGACTTGCTCAAGGACACCACATATAGCCGTGGCGGAGGATCCACACACACTGCATCTGCATTACTCATAAGAGATAACGGCACCGTTATCTATACTCGAGTACGCGCGGTCTCTGTGCAGTTTCTACAGCAGACGCTAACGTTCAAGGTCAAGTATATTTTTGACTGGCAGGCATAGTTGAATGTTTACATATGGGATATAAGTTCAGCCATACCTCGTCAGTGATGCTCTCGTTGTCGTCGATAAAACTCTGAAATTTCACCAAGGGATTTGCCGAGTCCCAAATACCGTAGATAGAGCTGCTTCTTCATTCTGTTTCCTTGTATTTCGTGACAGCCAACTGGTACCTTGCCCACGATATGGATGGTTCCTGGTCTACGCCCTCTTGTATTACCTACGACAAATTGTAAGATAAAACTAGAAGTATGAGCTTACTTGATTTTAACATGTTTATAATAGTGTACAGATACGAGCTTGAATTGTTTCTATCGATTACCAAACATATTTTATGATACATATACATGTATGCGGATAGTGTTTATATTTTCAAAAACTACGTGACACCATAACATTTCACACAAAGTCTCAGAAATTAATACTATGAGATAAATATCTCCAGCCATACATGAGCATTGGTTTGACACATGGACATGAGTAAAATAGATTCCAATATTGACCTCTGTCCCTTTATAGAAGAATGTTGTCATTTAAAACTAATTTTGTGTCTGCAAATTGGACAATTTAAATTCAATTTCACCACAAATAAATGTATGGGAAGACACTGACATTATAATTTTATTTTTGAAACCAATAACGTACACCACAGTGTAACAATATAATAATATATAAAACTCATATCATTTACGAAACAGGGGTCTCAAATGTTCCGTCTTCGACCGTTTTCATCTCTCCCTGTGATACGTTAAAGTAACCAATCACCGTTTGTCTTATTGCTTCAACTCAAATGTTCACATTTAGCATGTGTTGTTTTATTCCACCCTCCATCCCAACTCCCCTGTCTGCATGACGTGCTATGATTTCAAATTCGTCTAGAAGACAAGTATGAATTAAAATGAGATAACAACGAGTTTGCAGGTAAGAAGATGGTCCATTATCCTTATAATAGTATTCGTGTTATCAACATAACCAAATAATTATACACGTTGTTTACAATTCAAATATATTCTTCACGTCTCTCCTTACTTATGCTTATTGCTGCAAAATGGCTCATTTTCCAATAAAATATGTTTTATAGACCAAAACCAATTTTAGAAAGGCTCACTTTTCTTCGTGCCGATATTGGGTAACCATCAAATTGTTCTTATGGAAAAAACCAGTAACTTTTCGTCTCATTTGGATGATTAACTATTTAACTGTGCATGCCAATATGGTGTTCCGTTTGTTAAATGGACATGCGCAGTGGGCGACCAACATCTTCATCATCTGTGATGCTTGCTTTTCTACAAGACAACGTTTTTACAATTTCGTCTTTCAAGAAACACGTTTCTGTTTGTAAAACGGGACTGCTCACTGCAGCAGTCAAAGTGCAAAATATTGATCACTGATTTGCCACTATTGTTTTTGTATGTGTTTAGCGCCACGTTCAACACTTTTTCCGTCATATCGCGACGGTTTCAACTTGAGACACAGTATTCTGAGCGCTGCCACACTGAAGTATCATGTCGTAGACACCTGTTATGATACCCCTCCTGTGCACATAATATTGACACCGGCCCCACCAGGCCTAGAACTGTCCTCTAAATGGTGAGCGACAAGTGAGCGACAAGGTTTAGTACCATTTTTCATGTGTTTGATATGACCCTGCGGTGGAACGAACCAACGACCTTCCGCATGCCAAATACAAATATAATACTACTTTCATACCATTATAAAGAAGTACATTAACAGGATATTACATCACGATCATCTTTATGAAACAATTTAAACACATGTCAGTATGTCGTGTTATATATTAAGTAAAATGACAGCTTACAAATAAAGAAACACTTTAGCAAAACTAAGGTTATTTTTGTATCAACTAAATACTGAAAAAGCTGACACAGACACCAATATAGAACTGAAAGAAAATGTACTTTGTTTCACATTAATGACATTGAAGATGAGTATCATTTTGTGATAATATGTCCTTTCTATGATTTTTCAAGAATTCAGTACATACCTAAATATTTTTACCATTGTCTGAGCATGTATAAATTTAATGACCTATTTAACGCGTCTAAGTGTTTTTAATAAGTTAGCTGCATTTTGTATTAAGGCATTTAAGCAAAGATCAAATGCTTTAAATTCAGATTATTGCTTTGTAAATGTACATTGTAACTATATGATTTATTATTTACTTCAAAATATATCCATGTATGTAATATAATTATGTTCACTCTCGTATTGCTGCATGCATGTATTGTATTGTTTGTGTAAATAACGATGGACTCTTTATATTCAAGTTATATTGAATAGAATTCTGCTCTGCTTTGCTCTGCTCTGCTCTGCTCTGTTCTGTTCTGTTCTGTTCTGTTCTGTTCAGTTCATGGACTTATGGATTTGACATAAAACATATCAATTATAATACATGTATGCATAGAGCAATATATGCAGTATGATTGGAGTAACACTAAGTTTGGAGTTATACGCTCTTGGAGTAAACTGTCGCCTAAAATTAACTGAACAAAGAGGCTAAGACAGTTGTGTGTATGGAATCGCTGTCACTAAAACGTCAGTAAAATGGGATACGTTACTATTATGCATTTATTTTGTTTATTTTCAGAATGAGAGAGATCAGTTGTTGACAATGAATATATGGCTTAGATTGGTATGTAAACATAATATTTAACTAATATGTAGCGGAATGCTAAAGTCTAAAATATGAATGTAAATAAATGGTAGATAATGCTATATATCATTAACTTTGTTAATCGTGGCGTCCCCAGATAAATATATGTTGCATTAATGAAGGGTGTTACACATTTAAACCGAAGACCATGACCTTACAGATGATCGCATTATGCTTATTTATTAATAGTATTACGTTATTTGAATACCTGCTATTAGATTAACGTAATACAAATTATGCCCTTGGCTTAATTGATATCCATATGCATTAAGTTATTGTTAGCAAAATGTTCTGTTCTGTTCTGTTCTGTTCTGTTCAGTTCATGGACTTATGGATTTGACATAAAACATATCAATTATAATACATGTATGCATAGAGCAATACATGCAGTATGATTGGAGTAACACTAAGTTTGGAGTTATACGCTCTTGGAGTAAACTGTCGCCTAAATTTAACTAAACAAAGAGGCTAAGACTACATAGTTTTTAAGTCTACATACTTAAAAAGGAATATATCAGGAAATCGCTATAAATGTTTTAAAAAATAAATTTATTTTTAAAATGGTTAAAATACATTTCATTTTCATTAATACATGCAATCCGAAAACCTTATTATGTCAAATCTACCAAAATGTGACAAAATCGCTATTGAAATGGGAGTGGTAAACTTGAAAAGTCTCCGAACATTTCGACTACATCCCTAATCTATCCTCGTTTTTTGATATCCAGTTGAATAAGCCAATGTCATGAAAAGGTTTATGCTGGTAATGGTATGAACACAACATGTATACAATTATCAAGTACACAAGTTTTTATCATAGCTTAACGCAAATCATGGCGAATTCGTCCTAAAACCTTAAAATGACGGAATCGCTGGATACTTATTCTAAAGGTGCATATTTTCGTATCCTTAATAACTGTTCTCCTACCGCTCTGGCGTCTTCAGTTTCATCCAGAACATTTGTATATAGAATGACATTGATTCCTTTAAATATGTAATTTCATTGTGTTTACCTGGATTAACATCCTTTAGATAAGCATGCTGCCACATTTTTAAGAGAATAATGTATCTAGGTAATATTGTTTTACATCGTTTAATGATGTGGCGATATTGGTAAAGAGCGAGGTTTGGTTCGTCGGCAGGTCTAAGCTACCCAGTTTTGCTTCTGACTATTCAAATGTCATTGTCTTTTGTTCCGTATTTATGTATAGTATTTATCATTATGTTATTATATTTGGGAGTAGTATCCTTCCAAAATGAATGCATATTTTATTTTCTAATTCAAGACATGGAATGATTGCCGGCTTACCTGGACTCCGGCTTCTTACAGTAACATATCCTACTTGATGGTAAAATACGCTGACGTCTGGGTCCCGGACATTACTCTCTACGACAGGTATTGACAGAACTAAAGTGACATCTATATAATGTGTTTGCTTCTTTATACAACTATCAAAAATCATCAAAAAAATGAAATAGAATCAAATGTTTACAACTATAGAGATTGGTCTTATGGCCTCTGGAAAGACCTCTAAAATGATTTTGTTTTGGGTAAACTGAGTAATGAAAGTCATTCAGTAGAATGAAATTGTCGTAAAGTTACACACACCTAATTTCACAAGCATCGTGACATATATACCTATACTTTTTAAAGCGTTTGTATCTTATCACCATATAATTGAGGCACTCGGTGACATGTTTCGCCTGCGTCGAATGTAACTTGCTATCTATAAACGACAATACAAACGGTGCTATGGAGCAGTGTACATGTACAAAATCGATAACTTTTTTAATATTTCATGATAAAAACACAGAACAAAGAAGAAATCCGTCTCTGTTTAGAAATACACCATCAGTGCTTTCAAATTGCAATGCAAACCCCGAATATTTGGCAAAAAAGTGCAACGTTGCATTTTGCTCAGTTGAAAAGAATATGGTATGAGCGGTGCAATTTACACAACATACGCCGTTAAACTTTTTGCAAAAAAATTCAAATTTTACATGACCACTTAAGACCACCGTTGATTTATATATATTTATATAGACGGTGTTCGTCTTTGTTTTGTGAATTTTCATGAAATATCGATAAAGTTTTCGGCAAAAGTGTTATCTGAAGCGGGAACCGTTCTTCAGATTTATACACCACTCCAGAGCATTATATCACATGGCTTCGCCACCGTGATGCAACGTTGTTTTCTTTTGCGATAAACATTGACTGTAATTGATTATTGTATAACGTATGAAAAATAAAGTCTAGGCTATCCACGGTAAAAGAAATCCACATAGAATCTGGTTTAAAGATTTTTTCTTTAATAGAAGGAATATATCCCACATACAATTGCACACTAACTGCTTTTTTTAAAGCCAGTACAGTGACACTTAAGCTTTTTCTAAAAAAAATAAGTCTTCAAAGTTCATAACTACATTCATCTGTTAAAATCCTATAAAAGTCACCTTTTTAACACCAGTGATAGCTTTTGCAGTTACTATATATGCTATATCAGCTTTTACTTCAGTCATATACTGTAACAGCAAGATATCACATCCCCTATGAACCATTTAGAAAATATTTCAAACCAATTTGCATAGCATTTTTTTATAAGTGCTACCGTGTCAAATAAGGAACACAAATGTGTAGTTATATTTTCAGTGCTTTGTAATATTCCCTTCGATATCACATAGGCATTTGGAAAAAAATGTTTCTCTCATCATAACATCACCTAAAGCAAATCAGAGCTTAGTATCGTTTCCAGTTTTAGGACAGGCTTTCTCTGATTTGTCGTAATACATAGTAATTATATGAACAAATGATAGATAATTTATCATTTTATCGAGTACTAGTTACAATAATTTGATCTTAAAATGAAATTGTATTACAAACATTTAGTTTATACTAATTTATTTTAGCTCGATTGCGATGAAAGGTCAGAGCTTATATGAAACGCTCTCGAGTCCTCTTCCTGGGTAGAACCAGTACTGAGTGTTGTTTTATGAGAGGCATCGGGTCGAACAAACATTTAAGAGTGTACACACTTAATAATACACCTTGCCTTACATGTTCACCGTCGTCTCATTTGGTTAAATTTCGACATGGTTCACACACAAATCTATCAGCGTGACAGCAAAAGTGTTTTAACAAAAAAAAAAAAAATGAATTAGCAAAAAAAAAAATTTTCCCATACACAAACATTGTATATACACAAATTCATATAAACGAAACCTTAATTGTTTATGTTTGCAACTACCTCTTTTGTAGCAAGTACATGTACTATCAATATGCAGTAATACTTCCAAGTTTCAGGCATTAAATACTGAAACTTTTGTCAGAATACCATTTTCTGCATGGTCAGTATATATTCACAACTCAAACATGGTAATGCTTTCATAATGTTCAAAATAATTATATAAAAATACCATTCAAAAATAAAATAAAACCTAAACTTAGGAAAATGCATTTGTAAAGAAGAAGAAATTACCACCATTTTATGCGACTACTCCACGGAAGCGTATCTTGTTTCCAATGGTGGTGCTATTCCTAACTATATTTTTCTAGCGCAGCGGAAGAGGTGATGTTCCCTGGGATAGACGATTACCGCGTATACATATCGAGTAGCGGCTCACTATCGTATAATTTTCCAACGGTGACGAAAAGCATATGTCGTGTAAATGTCCAGTACTTCCCGTTTGACACTCAACGATGCCCATTACAGTTTGGCTCTTGGTCTCATCATGGGTTAGAGTTGGACGTTGTGAATCGAAACGACCAAGGTATTTACCACACTTTACGCATGAAGTCATGCAATAAATGTTTCCTTATGTTGGCTTTATTAAATCTAGATTTTGATATATATGCTCCATTGTTTGCATGACGTGAATACCAAGTTTTATGATATAAATTTGTCATAGTTTTATTATCTTTATGAACTAATAGTTAGGTAGACATGTTAAAAAAACACCATTCTGCATATTTGTTTATAATATAATAAAAAATGTGAGCTGTTTTATGATACTTTATTAATATGAAATATATGTTATTAATTTATTGCACTCCTGCATCGTAAATTATATACCAAATAACCAGTGTTTCCATGTCTGTATCAAATTTCAGTTTATTACCTAAACAGATAGCTTGGTCCACTGCCGATTTGTGGACGTAAATTTATAGTATGTCATAAAACAAATCGTCAAGTAACTGACGATAATATCGTCTACTAACAATGTATAGGTTACATCTATCATTTTGAGGTATTGTAGGTGACACTGCCAATTTCATCCAAAACCCAGAATGGGACATTGAAGAGTTTCCTGTAGAGCGGCACGTGCTGTATTACAACTGCTGCCCGGAGCCTTACCCGGATATTACGTTTTACGTCGTCATAACGCGTCGGCCTGCCTTCTATCTGCTTACAATGATGTTTCCATGTATTTTGACGTCATCAGTGGCGGCAGTAGGCTTTCTACTTCCAGTTGAGTCTGGAGAAAAGGTGTCTCTTGGGATCACAGTCCTGTTGTCACTGGCTGTGTTTCTGCTCGTCGTTTCTGAATCGCTTCCCCCGTCTTCAGATAATTTCCCCATAATAGGTATGTTGGTCATAAATAAACTTGAGTTGTCAATTGCAAGGTTAACGATATTAGCTAAATTAGAGGAGTCACGTGTTAAAAGTCACTGTTATAGCAGTACTTTTTTTAAATAATTTATGTTCATCATTCAATGTAATTGCAGCAAATGGCGGATATCTATACAATTGTGAATTTTGACCTGCGGACGATGCATTCAAAAATGTTGATAGTTTAGATGTTTATTTCTGTATAAATGTAAATGGATGTTTCAGAACATACGCCCAGTGACTAGTCACATTGAGCATTAGACTGCAAATAACACATGAACGTGTTGACGAAATATCAATAAATCCAGGTGATCGATTATAACTTTAGCTTAGTATATATTAACTTAATACTGAAGTCAATGTAGTATACTGAACGGAACAGCTAAGCCGCCACTTTTGTATTTCCAATACATTCGTCAAAATATTGAGGAACGTTTAAAATTTGTATGCGGCATTAACACACAATTATGTGTTGATTTTACATGACCAAAATATTCTTTCTTATCCAAGTCAAAGAATAAATGAAATTCCTTTGAAACATTCTGAGAAAATACGTAAAACTGTAATGTACATAAAATATAATGTGGCAGGTTAGCTGGTCCGTTCAATATAATTATACATTTTTGAAAATGGTAAATGTGTAGGGATTTGTCGTAGAAAATCTAATCAATATGCTGTTTAAAATGTAAACATTTCTTTTTTTTTTCTTTTGTACAGGTTCCTATTTTGCGGCTTCAATGGTGCTGGTATCCTTATCATTACTACAAACTGTCATTATTCTAAATGTATTTTATCGTGGTACGACCGGCAGACGTGTACCAAGGTATTATTTTATAATTTACGTAATATTTAAAATATACCATACTCCGAAATACACTAACGATTCCGTGGGGTGTTTCCCTACTTCATCTACGATTGATCATACACTGGGTTGCCATTTTTTTCTACAAACTTTCTGAGTTGTCGAACGTTAAATTACATTGTTTGCCAAAAACGGTCCTCAGTTGCAGATGGGTCGAAGGGGCGTCTTAAGATCACTTACCTCTCACAGCTAAGGTCGTATGTTCGAATCCCGCTCGCACCAAAGATGTTATGTGAGAAAGTTTGCCTGTTACTTGCGGAAGGACGGTTATTCTACTCAGATTCTTTCTGATGCATCTTCCATTAACAAAACTGGAATGCCATACATAACCTAAATGTGTTGAAAATGGCGTTAACGCCTATGGTATTCGTTTGTCAAATGAAATGAACATAAATGTTTCATTAAGTTGCTGTAATTTGTATGTACCGTATTTTGACTGTATGATTGACCGCAAAGTGTACCGCCATTGTATTTCCCTGCTTAAATTTAAATATTACATGTTGCATAGAATTCTAGCAGTGGTCAGAAGCTATAGTTATTTAATTATTGATTAATTTATTGATTGCATATAAAGCGTCATGTTATACCATCGAGGACTAACAAACAATCAGTTAACCTGACTACTCCATCCATCTCCGCAAGTGACTGATAACTTTCCTACTTGAATCAGCGGTGTGAGACGAATGATAATGAGACACAATGTCGTATATCAATCACACGGATCAATCATCCTGGAGACTGGGCTGGCGGGGATTTGAACTCACGCTCCAGCATCTAGTAAATTGTTTTAACATGTCAATTTCGTCCATTTAATACAAAAAATCATGTTTACAATATAATTAATGGACACGTACGAAAGAACCCTATATCTCTTTATTTATTTTTACATTATTAAAATATTTCAGTAACCATACTTTTTGGATATTATTTAACAGTAACAATGTCATTTCTGAATAATCACTTTTCGTAGAAAATGTTGACAAAACGCAAAAGCAACTATTGCTTAGTACTAACCATACATTCAATAAAATGTAAGAAAGACTGTATAGGCTATAAAAATGTACTCACAAAATATTATGATCCAAGGGGGATAACTTCATCAAATATCGGTGTGTTTATTTATTCAAGGTTAACCAACGGTTTTTAAGATCAATATAATTTAATCTATTTTTGTGCTTAAAATGTTTTAATATGCACATGTATACTAAAAATAATTTTATTATATACGATTATATAAGATGATAGAAATAATGTTTCCGATTAAATTAAATATACTTTATTTACTGTACTAAATCGTATATATTATTGTATATTGTCAACAACCGATATCATTCATTTCGTTATAAATTCCGCAACAGCACAGCCGCAATCTCTATATCAATTTTAAAATGCTTTACCCTGCCATTTATGTTACCTCGTTTGTGCACTGTGGCGAACGCACGTTACCTAATGCTGTGGAGTGGTTTAGAAAACGGAGGAAAAGTGTCCGCTTCTTGTAACATCTTTGTAGATAACTTCCTAAATCTCAAGAAAATTCACGAACTGAAGATGAACGTCGTCTCTGTATTATAGACATTGACTACCAGTGCTATCAAGTGGCCATGCAAAAAAAATGTTTTTTTTTAAATTATATCACCCCATACCATAAATGACTTAACGAAGCACAATACACCACTACACATTCAGCAAAACTTATTAGTTTTGCATGACCACTTGGTATCAACGATGGTTTGTCTCTATACAGGTAAGATGTTCGTCTTTGTTTCATGTATTTTCATAAAGTATCTGCATTAAATTTTGCCTGAGACGGTCACTAAATACTCCGATTTTTAACACAACTCCATAGCATAAGGTCACGTGGGTTCGACACCGTGTTCCTGTCAGTAAGGTTATTTTTATGTATAACGTGATACAATAGTGTTATGGTATTGTATATACAATAATACCAACATGATGTAATGGCAATATTAAACACAAGTGATAGCTTCGTTCGTATACTTATAATGGACTGTAGCATTCTGTATTGCTTTGCTTGTAATTTACTCTTTTTTTTTTCAGATGGGCCAAAGTAATATTTTTCAAGTACATTGGTAGATTTGTCTGCATTCAATCAAACGAGACAAAAGTTTCAATAGTCGATTCAGACGAAGAGGTACGTATTAAAATAGAGTTGCTTAACATCATATGCCGTTTTTGTGCGTGCGTGCGTGCTTTTAAAAAGCATCCAATGATTACATCTTATAAAAGAGGTGGTTGATATATCTAATGAACGTATTTGTTTGAGTTTGAACGAAATAGGCTTGTTTATTGATGTAAAGATACAAAATTTGAGTGAAACAACATATTTAGTTTTAAAAAATAAAAACAACCGCGCACATGGTAATAAATAAACTGGTGATACCAAATCCCGACCAGTTTCCGGCTGACACGGCCGAATTCTGGATGCAGGGAAATGGCAAACGTGGTGTATTTAAAAGTAATTTTGATGTTTAAATGTACTTATCTCAATCATTATGCATTTCGATTTGCATATTTAAAAAAATGTCTTGAAACTTACCTTATATATTTTCTTACATACTTAATGTCATGTTATTCACTACTGTGATCATATATATTTTAAAAAATTTATGGATATATAATTTTAAAAAAAAAAATAAAAAAAAAACTTGTGCATGTTCGGAGATATGTCTGATTCTTGCAAAAACTTAAAACTTAATTCGATGGTCTAATTAACCAACATGTATTTGTTTAGTAAGATATATATAATTCAGAACATTTCAATAATTGACTGTCGCCGTCCGTATGAGATATATGTGGAACGTAAAGTCATATCAAGTAGCTAGAAGGTTCGTTTAAAATACATAAGATGTGCAAAGAAAAAGTAACGCTTTCTTCAAATTATTAAAAACAACTACTTGAATAAGAAAATATGTTGTCTATAAGGTACGATGCAGTCATTACACTTCAAGCTATCTTGAGAAACGATATATTGTGTGAAATATCAGATAAGTGGTTTCTTTTAATTATTTCCAGTTTCTTTTATACATACACAGAAATATAATGACTTCCGAACATATCAATATTTATCTTAAAACTGAATAAGACTACGTTCATATGGGTAACGTATCTTGATATATATAAAATTTAGCTATACAAAATTTTTACAATTTTTTGGCAGGATCCAGAAAAAGCTCCACCAGACATGAAATGCCATTCGAATGTTTCAGTCAAACCTAATGAAAATGAAGTTTACCATTCAAAAAATGAAAGCAATGGTATATCTGAAGAGGTCGTGATGGAGCCGATAAACGGCAGGATAGGCATTCTGCCACGGTTTGCATTTAAAGACCCAAATCTAGGTCAAGAAAAAGAACAGACCAGCCATTTAAAAAACATTGATCGATACTTCAAAGAGTGCAAACGTGATGAAACAATCATGTCGGAGTGGAGGGACCTTTCAAATATTCTGGACAGATTTTTTCTGATTTTGTACTCGTTAATAACCGTCATTACAACGCTTGCCTTTTTGCTGCAGTGTGCGGTACAATAAACCGTATGATGAACCATCATATTGATGTATGTCACTACCTACAGACATTTTATTTAAAATGCAAAGTTTGGTCTTCCAGTCTTTCATATTATCGGTTTTAGATTAAATTACATACAGGTAAGATAAACGTGAAACGGGCAAAGCTTTATATTCTTTAAATTCGTGGTATATTCTCTGCCATCTATTGGCTTGTATTTACGGAACCTGAGGAGGGTCACTTTGAATTGCAACTTAAAACTTTCAATATAAGACATCACTTGTATCAGTTATAATAATAAATAATTGATAAGTGTGCTAGTTTGGGATGCAAGTACAAATCAAACAACACATATTATCTATTGTTGTAACCCGTTGGAAAGATCTGCGGGCGGCAATGATGGACCACGATGTGTCACTTTATAATTGACTATGTGTTGATACGCAATGCAAATACAAGCCAAACAACACATATTATCTATTGTTGTAACCAGTGGGAAAGATCTGCGGACAGCAAAGATGGACCACGATGTGCCAATTTATAATTGACTATGTGTTGATACGCAATGCAAATACACATTCAATACAAAAACAATAAAACATATTATTGTTCGTATTGATCTACCAGTCATTAATTAATATTCGCCAATGTGTTCGGACGTTAAGTAGCTATTCGTGAATGTGGTATGATTCCTATTAAACAATGTATTGGTCACGATTTACTATTTATGTTAACACATTGGAAATTGATTTACAGATAAACACGGGATATTTATGAGTGAAGATGAATTCTTACGCACAATTACTAATCATTGTTTCAATTGTAAATAAAACTCATTTATATTTCTAGTTGTAATACTTACGACGTTTAGATCTATATAAGGAGAGAACACTAGTAGACAAGGTTTTAGAAATATGTTCATGAGCATAATGTTAATGTTTTAATTCTTATCATACATACATGTATTGTCGGTAAGGTTTTACCTGGTGCTCATTAATCTTCCCCAAAATGTTCGGACATCTTCTCTGTGAAGCTATTCAAGAGTTCGATATGAAACCGAATTAATAATGTATTGCTATCTGTTTATTAACATATCACTTTTTACGTTAGGACACAGGAACATTCACGAGTACCAGAAATGGTCCTCCGTGGCCGAACGGTATAAAGCGCCATCTCGAGATCACTTACGTAGGTCGTGGGGTATTGAAAGTTCCGCTCGCTCCAAAATCTTTAAGTGAGAAAGTTTGCGAGTCACTTGCGAAAGGACGGTGGTTCTATTCAGACTCATCCCGAGGATTTCCTCATCCAACAAATCTGAAAATGCTATATATAACCTGAAATATGTTGAAAATGGCGTTAAACCGCAATAGAAAACAAAACTAAAAGAAAATATACGTTAACCATGTACAATGTATATAATGATTTCACATACACATATGCCATCTGAGTTGGGATATCACTCCTGTATATCATTCTACATTTTTTTTTATAAAATACATCTGATTTTGTTCCTGTTTTTTTCCTTGTACATACATCATCATGTTGTTATGACATTGTATTTTATCTTGTATTAAATTGAATAACACATTTAATTCAATGAAGCTTCTTTTAATCAAATATAACATATCTTTGGGTACAAAATAATATTATAAGACTAATGCAGATTACTTTAATACGCAACTACAGCGGGTATTGAATAAGCACAATTGCACGCCTACTGTGTGTATTATGATTTTGTTAAGCCTTTTATACATACATCATTTCATCGTCGGCAATAACACACTCGTCGTTATCTGTCAGCAGTGTTTATTGCCGCACATGTAAAGTTATGCATATTATCAAACCTCTGTTACATTATATAAATATTGTATTATTTCATGTAAATTCATGTACATATTGTTATGTCACGTATACATATATTGCACATTAGAGCGGGAAAACGCTCTCCTCATATTTCCAACGTTCACCCCACCGCCGACCAAACACAGAACCAATCAAACAAGACAGTTCATCACTACTAGTTCTTTACTACTAAGACTAATTTAATGTTTTATTTTTTTACTCATATTTCTATATATTTAATATGTGTTGAAACATGAGAAAAATAAAAATTAATGCTTAAAAATAATGGTCTCTGGTTTTATATCATCTACTACTGTAATACCGCAGTTTGTACTGTATTATCCCAATATCACTAACATTACGTTATGTACAGTTATATCACGACATATACTGTAATACCACAGTTTGTACTGTATTATTACAATATGACTGTAATATCTCACTCTGTACTGTAATATCACAATCAATACTGTAAAACAGAGTTCACATAATGATAAGTTATATCACAGTTTGTACTGTAAAACATGCATCACAGCATGTACTGTTATATCGTAGTTTCTCCTTTACAACATGCATAATGATTGATTGATTGATTGATTGATTGATTGATTGATTGTGATTGATTGATTGATTGATTGATTGATTGATTGATTGATTGAATATTTAGCGTCATTTTTTATGCCATCGAGGGCTAACAGACGATGCATAATGAACATGAATATGTGTGTATTATAATGTATATATCTATTTTACATTTGCAAAATGGTTTATAGAGAGCAAAAGCTGGCATAGCATATAATAGAATAAGACATCACTAGTGTTAAAATGACTTCTAATCGAGTGTTAGATATGTGTAGGTTTTGTTGAGAGCGGACGTGTTTTATTGGCTTACGAAAATTTTGGATTTTATTACTTTCTAGTTAAGCTTAGATCTAATGCTATTATCTATAATCACTAAAAAGCGTTTATGAACTATACGGAGTACATTCTATGGATAATATATGAAAATTGGATACTTTATGAATTTATAATTATTAACTACTATACAGCATACAGTAGAAATGCATTCGATATCATCAGAAGAAAACATATCACAGGAATGAGAAAACAACGCCAGTTATGTTGCATCAGACGATTCAACTCTGTCAACTTTACACATAACATCTAGTTTTGAAGGAACTGCAATAGTGGTCATTCATTTAAAGAACTGTTCGAAAATATTCTTTATCGAACTGAACACAATGACCCTCAACAAACACTTCATTTCACGTCCAAGTCATTTTATAAATGTCTTGCTGCCAAATTATATTCTGACTTCGCAGCTAGCATCGAAACAGACGAAAAAAAGCACACATCAAAATGCACAACGCATGTACGCGGATTGAGATGCGACATTGCTGTGGATAGCAAACACCATTCCGTTTCTGTTTCTGGAGTAGGACATGTTTTGTGGAGAAATGAAATATTTCCAAAACTTGCAAATCAATTATTCAAGAGGTATGTGGAGGACATAGATAACAAGCGTTTTCAAGAAACAAACACGCACACGATTGTTTCGGACTCTGCACCACACCCATATACTAGAAACACAGGAGATCCTTTATGCACAAGTACCGGCGCAGTTACCGAACGGTGCAATTCCATTTAGTGAGCAGTCAATTGCCTCATTGATGAAGACAATCACGAAAATGGAATCTGACATCAAAGATGTAAAGGAGACATTAATAAAGTTAATGGACACATTAACACCTGTAACCTACACTAATGTACTTAAATCTCCTGCAAAATCTCCAAGCCTTCCGGCACCTGTATCGACCGATACAGTCACTGCCAGGTCAAAAGAAACAGCCCCATCAATCAAAGACGAACGCTACCAGATTCCAGTGATCATTAACTCTAATCCAAGAGACACTACCCATCAAAATTTTGAAAAGCAGCACAAGATGTCTACAGAAGCGCCAAAACAAATATTAATTATTGGCGATTCAATCCTGAGCAGAATAATCCAAAAGGTCTCGATAATTATATTCGGAATCAAACGGGGCAACAATCCAGCCACTATACAAAGATATACGACTGTATGATATGAAAGTATTTAGTAAGGTTTTAATAATGGCTGGAGGCAATGATACATCAAACGGCACGGACCAGGACACATTTGAAGAAGACTATGATCGCTTGCTGAGTCTCATAAAAACAGCAAATCAGGACTACAAAAGTGTATTTATGTTTCATAACACCACGAAAGGACGTTGATGTTCAATATCTGAACACGTCCATTAAGCGACTGGGTGCTTATTGGGGACGCTTCGGGGTACAATGCAACTCAGAAACAAGAGATATGTTTTACGACAAAGATCATCATCCGGAACCAAGGTATTTTGCTAAAGATGGAATACATGTGTCTCAGTCTGGAACAAAACGGCTACTAGACGGTTTGAGTAGAAAAACAGGCATTACAGTCAATTTCAAAACATGTACATTTGGCTTGTAAAATAAATCATATTTTATAAGAAATGGACAACAGAACAAACGACCGGAGCGGTATCATACAAACATATTAACATCGCGCAGATCAAGACAGGTGAATTTCACGGACAATCGGCCACATTTTAATGATTTTACAACCCAGGCCCAGCCTTCAAGAGAAAACGACTACGCGGAAAATCAAGTTATTAGTTACGCACGTGGTAGTGCATCACCAAATCGTGTAGCATGCCATAATGATTACGTAAATAAAAGGCCTTTCAGCCATGCACACGGAGGTCATAAATTTCAAGCAATACGATGTTATTACTGTGGAATTACTGGCCATAATAAAAGAGATTGCTGGTATAGATAGGAATTCGGCATTACTGCCGAAATAAATGGCGCCATACTTATGAAAAATAAATTTATAAATTTATCATTTATATGTGAAACATGCGATTTACTAAAATGCGCCTGTGAAACAATTACTTTACCTGGAAATGACGGAACACATATTCAACAATTATCAAGTAATGAAGATAAAATATTAATTGTTAATAAAACACAAACAGTAATTGAAGCCAATGAGAAAACAACGCGTAATGACAAAGAAGACACGCACATGCTTAAGTATGATAATAGCGAAAACAGTTCGGGCGATGTTTTAAATTTGTGCCTTAATAAAAAAGGATTTAATATAGGACATATGAATGTTCAAGGTATATGTGGGAAAAACCTGACAAAATTTTCAGAAATTAAAATATTATTAACAAGGCCAGAAAATAAGTATTTGCATTTATTTGGGTTGAGTGAAACCAAACTTAATGATCATAAAAATTCAAATGTATTTAAAATTGAAGGATACCAAATGCCATTTAGAAAAGATAATATGTTAAATGCTGGTGGAGGTATTATAGTGTATGTAAAAAATGGAATTCAAGCTAATCGTAGAAAAGATTTAGAAATAAATGATATATCATGTTTATGGTTGGAAATTTTACCGGAAAGGGGGAAATCATTCATTGTAGGCACACTTTACCGTCCCCCAGATTCTAAAATTGATTGGAATGATAGATTTGAAGGTCTTATTGATAATGCATCAAAGGACAATAATGAAATCATTATATTAGGCGATATTAATAAAAATCTTTTGAATACTGTTATAAACAATGATTGGAGTAATTTTTTTTCTTCTCTATGTTTAAGTCAATTAGTCTTATCCCCAACTAGGAAAACTGCCCAATCAAGTACACTTATTGATCATATTTATAGTTACCGGTAAGACAATATTTCAAACGTGTTTGTTAAAAAAGTATCTATAAGTGATCACTACGCGATATTGTGTAATCGTAAGCTTAACTGTATCCAGACGAAAAATTATCACAATTTCATTACTTATAGATCTTTAAAAATTTTAACGAATTTAACTTCTTAAACCACCTAAGGGAAATCCAATGGGAAACAATAAATAATCATACAAATGTTGATGACATGCTAGAACATTGGATCAATTTATTCTTAAAAGTAGTAGACAAACATGCCCCCATAAAGAAACATAGAACAAAGCATAACAAACAACCAGACTGGATAAGTACTAGCATTTTAGATAGCATGAAGGTTAGAAATGAATATAAAATCAACGGGAATATAGATAAATACAAAGCAGAACGAAATAAGGTTTCATAAATGATACACGATGCAAAGAAAAAATCGTATAGTACAAAAATAGAACAGGGAAAAAATGATCCACGGTCAATATGGAAGTTGTTTAAAGAATTCGGCACGGCTAAAAGCTCTGATAATAATCAAATTCTTGGGATAAAAACAGATGAAAATTGTATATCTAATGATTAAGTATTTAATGATGTTTTGTAAACATAGCTTCGAAATTAAAGGGTCCGATAGAATATTCAAATTTTGATTTACTTAACACTTTTATCAGCTCTAATATGCCTCAAAACATATTTTTTGACGTCCCAGATATAAAATTAACTTTTGTTTCAAAATATTTATCTAATTTAGATATATCCAAAGCCACAGGATTAGATGGCATTGGTCCAAGGTTGCTGAAACTAGCATCCCCTGTTATATCTGAAAGTATTATGTTTATTGTGAATAAAAGTCTGCGAGATGGAATATTTCCACATGTATGGAAACAGGCAAAGATAAAACCATTCTATAAAAGCGGCCGAAAGGATGACGTAAATAATTATCGTCCTATATCTATTTTGCCAACATTATCAAAACTTATAGAAAAATTTATTCATATTAATTTAATGAAATTTACAAACAAATATAACTTATTGCATAAAACACAAAGTGGTTTTAGGGAATGTCATTCAACTGAATCTGCATTAATTCGTATGATTGATAAATGGCTAACGGCAATTAATGATGGCAAGTTAGTTGGGGCTGTCATGGTCGATTTTTGGAAGGCCTTTTATCTCGTAAGTCATACTATTTTACTAGCAAAACTAAAGTGCTATAAATGTAGTGATCATTTTTTGATGTGGATGAAATCTTACCTTACAAACAGAGGTCAAGTTGTGTCTATAAATTCAGCAACTTCAAAAACCAATTGTATAACATCAGGGGTTCCACAGGGTTCTATTTTAGGTCCATTGTTATTTTTACTTTTCATAAATGATTTACCATTGTTTATAAATAACGTTTCAACAACTGACTTATATGCAGATGACACAACGTTAAATGACATACAAACAAATACAGATATTTTAAAAGGTAACTTGCAAACTTCAATTAATCGTCTTAATATGTGGTGCATTCAAAATGGTATGGTATTGAATACTGACAAAACAAAAGTAATGTTAATCACCTCTCGTCAGAAACGACAGCTTTTAAATTAAATCAATTTACAACTTACGTACAACAGTACAGAATTAACTACATCAAAAGGCCATAAAATCCTTGGAATATTTATTGACGATTGCATGCTATGGAATAAACATTTACAATCTCTCTCAAAAAAAATTTCATCATATATCTGGCTATTATCAAAGGTAAAAGATTATCTTTCCATCAACCATAGAACGTTATATTATAAAGCATACATACAACCACATTTCAATTATTGTTGTACAGTTTGGGGAAATACTTCAAATAAAAATATAAATAAGTTAATTAAACTGCAGAGGCGAGCATGCAAATATATTATAGGAAATGAATATGAAAGTCTTTATATTTCATTCGAAAGACTGAATATTTTATCTATCGATCAAACTGTTTTTCTACAAACGGCAAAACTCATGTATAACATAGCAAATGGTACAGCTTCGCCATATATATGTGAACTATTCAACTTCGGTGAGTCAATCAATAATACATCCATCATGTTACGTTCACGTTCAAATAAAAATGTCTATCATATTCGGGTGCAATTATTTGGAATAGTATTCCACTTAGTATAAGAACAGCGCGTTCGTTAAATGTTTTTGCAAGTAATTGTTTGATTTGGATAGAAGGAAATTGAAATTAGAAATACATGTACCTCCAACAGCCGTATGCTTAATAAATACCATACCGTTATTAGTTTTTGTAAAAATCAATTTTTTGGTTTTGTTTCTATCGATTTTATTATTGTTGTGTTGTTTTTCCTCTGTTATATTCAAGTTTACATGTACAATTGCATGTATATCTAAATTGAAATATGTTCTTTATACAAATATAAAAAGCGAGAGTGTGTGTATGTGTATGCGTGCGCGTAAATGAGTGTTGTAACCAGAAGCATAGTGTGAGAATTTTGTTAATCTAGAATGTGTGATATATGCAGCAGATGAATGAACGTTATTTTCTATCTTTTTGAAAATGTATATGTATTTTTTTGTTTATACGAGGGTCTCAAGGAAGATTGGTTTACCAATTGAGTTACCCTCTTTAAATAAAGAAATTACTTACTTACTTACTTTATGTAATTTTGAGCATTTAACACCAGAAGGAGAACGGTAATATTTTTAAGTCATAACATTCTCAGATGCAGTTGATTGAGAGAATTGGAATGTTTGAATGTTTTAAGATGCTGCTTTAGGGGAAATAAGTTAATTTTGACAATATATTTGACAATATTGTGATCATATATCATAATTGATAACAAAGTAAGTGAAATGTATTGCAATTTACATCGATCAGTTTTTTTGCTCTACCTGCCTGATTAACTCAGTCGGTTACGCGTCTGACTATCAATCCAGGGGTCGTGAGTTCGAATCCCCTGCCCGGCAGCAGTCTCCGTGATGATAGATATACGACATTGTGTCTCACTATCACTCGTCTCTCAAAAATTGATTCAAGTGGGAAAGTTATCAGTTACTTGCGGAGATGGGGTGTGCTCGAGTACTGGCTAATCCCAGGAAACAGTGGTTAGGTTAACTGATCGTCTGTTAGCCCTCGATGGCATAAAAATGACGCTAAATATTCAATCAATCAATCCAATTGCTCATTACTGTATGACAATAAGCAATAGAGACGCAGGTTAATGTTTCTGCCAACATAGCAATGTATGCAGGATGTGCCGTAAATAATGTTTCTTGGAAAGCAATCAATAAATAAATGAAAGAACTTCGTATCGCTAGAGGAAGCACTGGTTTGTGTCACGGGTAAAAATTAGCGTCAGGCATTCACTGACCTAGGTTTAATGTGCGTTGCTTAATATAATGTTCATAACACGGTATGCAAAATTACTGGCAAACGAGCTGACGTGTCGCATAGTACTACATGTATTTGTAGTTTGGTGGTCAAAGTTAAATTTTGGAAACAGCAGATGAAAGGTGCTGCTCGTCGTCCTGTTACGTCAAAAACGAAAGATAACATCGAGTTAATATAATTTTGAAACCACATTAAATATTTTGTTGACAGAAGACCAAAAGAAGTCAATATTCGCTGTAGCAAAAACACTTATGGATGCATTTTGTTTCACTTGCAAAGGTCCTGCAATATGGACAGTGGTGGCAAAAGGGCAGAACACAATTAAAGAAGTACTACAAACATCCAAACGGTCCTTTAGCAGGCCTGACATTCGTCATTTTGCATGACAACGCCAGTCCACAAAGCCCGTATTGTGACTGACGTTTTGCAGTCAGAATATAACTGTTCTCTCTCTCTCTCTCCCCTTCACCGTACTCACCAGACGTGCCCCCATCTCCGCTTTCCTCCGTGATTATTTTCTCTTTCGGAGACTAAAAACATTTGTTTGGGGATAGACGCGAAATGCCCTAGGATCAGTTATTTACCAGTGTCTTAATAGTATAAACGACGAATGCTTTCTAAATGGGATTGTGCGGTTGTATTTCAGCTAAAGGGGGTATTTTGGATGTTTTGTATATATTCAAAGGAATGGCATATGTTTTAATTGTATTGTCAAAATAGCAATTTCTATAAAAGAGCATGTTTGAAACGCTTTATGCCTTATGAAATAAAACCTATTACAACCCAATAGTTTAAACTCACCAGCTATGGAAATATAATGAATATAAATAGAACTTTAGCAAAACTATGAAGTTTGTCTCAAGCCATCATACCTTAACATTTATATATTTATATAATATACTTTTAAATGCACTGTTTTAAATTGTCGTCAAAACTGAGTAAGCAGTCTATGCACAGTTGCATCCATTCTCATTCACGGTGACACACTATTTTCGCTTGAAGCAATTCTGTTAGGAATATTTCTATTCAAAATTCTTCACAGGGACTGTGATTCCGTGCAGCACATGAGTAGAGAACAAATTGTGACATACCATACACTGCGATAAGGCATCACTGGTGTTAAAATGACGTGTTACTAGATTTTAACAGATTTTAGGTTTAAGAGAATGTGAGAATTATTTATTTTAAATAAGAATACCCAGAGGTGTCACTGCACTGTCTTTTAAAAAAACAAGCTGGTCAACCCACCAGTAAATTACATTTTTATGAGCAGATACATTCCTGCTATGAATAAAAATACTTTTCTATCTGTTTTTTTCATATCGTGGAAATACTAGACCCTTTTTCTTATCATGGAAATCCCACACCATATTTGATATACATGTAGCACAAATAATAAAATTCAACTGTGTAGCGAGACTATGACTGATCCAGAGATATAGTTATCTAACGTTTACATAGTTTATATACACGGTGGGAAAGCCAGTTATGAATGTAATAAGGCAGATACATAAATAGGCTGTCTACACTGAAAATCGCTTCGACTAAGGTAATAGAATCTCTGTTACTTTTTTTATTTCTTAAGCAAATAACATACGGTCAATGGTTTCGTACCCGGCCAACAGTATACTATTAAGCGCTGTTAGAATTCATGTACCAAGCTTACTTTTTTCCAAAAACGCAGAAAGTTTGCAAAAAGAAACATGAGTACCTCCGCATCAAAGTAATAGAATCAAATTGCAAGTACTTTTTCATAAAACTAATTATCATTTGAAACTCAACAAGATGTTATAATATACGAGTGTTAATTATATTTTTCTATCTTTAATGCGTTATCGCTTGATAGAAAAATACGTGCAAATGAATTCATGTGCTTCCCGCCGTGTTATGTTAGAACGCTGGACATAGTCAGTAATATAAACGCCATTTGCTACAAAACTGAGATTTGTACCATACAGATATTTCCTCATTATTAAACCTGGAGAAGTGTATTTAAATTTCGACACTTGCGTAATAGATGCTTAAATATATTTCGACTTTATGTCCCGAAAAGACAGAAAACATAAAATATACATTGACCATTTTAGGTCTCACCAAACAGTTGAATTTTGTTCTATATAGAATAAGATCCATGACTTCCGCGATGGAAAATAAATTTTCACAGAGAATCTTTTTATATTTTTTAATATCATATTCATTTTTTAATATCAGTGATGTCTAATTGGAGTATATGCTATGTCAGCTTTTGCTTTGCTCATCTGTGGCATGAAGTCACAATTTCTATGAACCATTTTGAAAATAGTTCAAATCAGATTACACAGGACGTTTTTTTCAGTGCAAGATTCATGTTACCTTGGCAAACAAGGGGGTGCAACTGTGTTGTGACCCTTTACTGCATATACAAGTGTTTTGTTCTTTTTGCGGTATCTAAGCTTCTTAATCATTAAAATTAAAATTTCAATCTATAAGTAATGAATACAGGTTGCAGGTCATTGATTAAATTCAAAATCACCATTTGTTTGTTCAAATTATACATTTCTTAAGAAAAAAATAATACCTTAAAATACAGCACATCTTTTAAAATAAATATTTTATGTCATTTTATTTTGATTGGTGTCATTGGAACCATCATGCTTAAGGTAGTTACTACATAAAAACCAGTAACAGATAATTTTGAAATAGTTACACTTAACTGCAATTACTTATCAATACCAAAATTGCAAATGCTAATTGTATAAAGGTTTGCTATCAAAATATCTAATATTGTATTTGTTATACGATTATGTTTGAAAATAACAAAAACACATGTTCAGGAAAGAGAAATACTAAGATAATTTGATATTGTGACGGATGTATAATAACTGACCTGACGCAGTGACAATAAAACAAGTCCATTACGCAAGGAGCAGACGATAGTGGTTGCTACGTCGCCGTTTACATTAGACATGACGTTAAATTATATTATAAAAAAGGGCAAAGAATCAAAGGTGACGGACAGACAGAAGAATGCAGGAATATAAGAACGGAAAAATAGAAGGACTAACAGATTTCGAGTTATGCTATAGGACTCACACCACTATTATCTCCCTTGAGTACTCCGGATTTACAGATGACTGAAATAGAAATAAAAGTTCTTTTTTTTTTCAGGGCTTTTTACTGCAGTGATTTATTTTTTCCTAGCATGAGTTAAATGGCAGTATTTTAGAATACCGCATCGTGGGCGAATAGTTGACATACTATTACTCTGGAAATTGATAGGTCTCACAAAAGCACTGAATTTAAAAAAAACAGGTCAAGGTATGATTTTTTTCCTTTATAATTGCATAGCTTGAACCAGTAAAGAATTTGAGCCCAGATACATGCTACAGTTTTTGTTTTTTCACTGTGTTTTGGACATAAATGTTACAACAGAGCCTTATGGAAAATGTAATGGTTGTGTGAGTCATAAATGTTACGATGGAGCCCCATGGGAAATGTAATGGTGGTGTAAGACATAAATGTTACAATAGAGCCCCGTGGGAAATATAATGGTGGTGTGAGACATAAATGTTACAAAAGAGTCCCGTGGGAAATGTAATGGTAGTGTGAGTCATAAATGTCACAATGGAACACTATGGGAAATGTAATAGTGGTGTGAGACGTGAGGTGCTCCCTTCCCACCATATTTTACCTATATATGGTGGATAATGGTCGATACGAGTGGTTTGGAAAAAATTCGTTGAACGTACCAACGCTATAATCAGTATAAAAGTTAAATAACTCTTACTGTCTTATTGATTGAGAAACTGTCAAGTCTTACAGTTACTGTCAAATTATTATAAATATAAATCGAATAGTAATCCATTAAAAACTAACAAATTGGAGTGGTACACTTGAAGCGAAATCCTCATTGAAACGGTTATACTTTATTCTAAAGACAAAATGTTTGATTGCATCGATGTGAAATAATTATCATTTCATTAATGCTTTATCTCACTTTATATTCCTCGTGTACTGTGATATATAAACATATCACATACTTATGGGTATAACAATACGTGTAATACAACTTGGTCGGCTTGTAAGAAATTGTTCGAAATGTTATTGTACTATAACTTCTGTGACGTGCACTGATTTACTTGTCGTATTTTTTTAAATGTTGTAGCGTCACACATCATATTATGTTTTACTGATTATTTGATTATTGTGAATTAGTGATTGTTGAATTGGGTCATGTTTACAAATGTCGAACAATTTACCTATGACCGTATGACTCAACGTATGCAGACAGCAACGAGAGCAGCACACATACTAATGAAATTCAAGAGAACAGACAAAAAGGAAAATCGACACGAACAAATGTTGTGACTTGAACAACAAAGAATATATCTAGAACGACAAATACTGGATCGAGCACAGGACATAATGAAATACGAGGGGCAAGATTGACAGAGTTACAATAAGAGCAAAAATTAAATAGTACAACAACTAGAAAAAACGCCTTTAGTTGTGTTTTCAATTGCAATAGTCACTTTAGAACACGTACCGAACACGACTTAAAAAGAATGGCGATATACTCGTTAAAGATGGATTCATTTGCAATATGCACGTAAGAGAGAAAATTTATATCAATGCGAAGATATTGTAAGAAAAATTAAGATTTTTTTCTATGTGTGCTATTTTTCAAATTATAAAACGACCACGTGCCTAGATTAATAAGGACATACCAAAATGTTAACCATTTCTTGTCTTCACAACCATACCTACATTAAGGAAAGCAATTATGGCTAAAGTTTCTATTTAAAAATATCATTAAGTTTTTTCTTTATATGCTGTACATTATAAATAATTAAATTATGAAAATGTAAAATTATCCCATTTATAACCGACGTAGTTCTCCGAAACACTTATACAAGGTATTAAACACCTAAAATAATGTATATACGGTATCATAAAAAGTTCAAACGCGACCTCAACCTAAAAAGGACATGTGCAGTTAGAAACGACCAGATTTTTAGTTCGCTTTTGGTCTGAAAGTAGGGCAATGTTGTTTGCCGCCTTCTAAAAGGCACGTGTGCAAAGTGCCACCTCGATCGCGACCAACTGGTCCTAGAAATAGGCCCAATTGCAACCTGTTCAGTTGGCCATGTCCAGAAAAACTTTTCACAACGCGCCTGAAAGCAGGTCCATGTTGTTCTGCCCCTTCGAAAACCCTGTTGTACCAAGTGCCACTGTACCTCAGATAGGAAAGTCTTCTGTCTTTCCAAATTATAATGTTTGAAAACTGCTTTCACAACTATGTTTAGCATCAGAATACATTACTTCTCAAACAGCCTTTTATTAACCATAGTCAAGGCAATAACTTCTTAAATAGCCCTCGGTTAACCGAAGTCAAGGCAATGACTTTTCAAACAGATCTTGATTAACCATAGTCAAGACAGTAACTTCACAAACAGACCTCGATTAACCATAGTCAAGACAGTAACTTCTCAAACAGCCCAAGATTAACCAAAGTCAAGTCAGTTACTTCTCAAACAGACCTCGATTAACCATAGTAAAGATAGTAACTTCTCAAACAGCCAACGATTAACCAAAGTCAAGTCAATGACTTCTCAAACAGACCTCGATTAACCATAGTAAAGACAGTAACTTCTCAAACAGACCTCGATTAACCATAGTAAAGTCAATGACTTCTCAAACAGACCTCGATTAGCCAAAGTCAAGACAGTAACTTCTCAAACAGACCTCGATTAACCATAGTCAAGACAGTAACTTCACAAACAGACCATGATTAACCATAGTCAAGGCAAAAACTTCTAAAACAGACCTCGATTAACCAAAGTCAAGTCAATGACTTCTCAAACAGACCTCGATTAACCAAAGTCAAGGCAATGATTTCTCAAACAGACCTCGATTAACCAAAGTCAAGCCAATGACTTCTCAAACAGACTTCGATTAACCAAAGTAAAGTCAATGACTTCTCAAGCAGACCTCGATTAACCATAGTCAAGACAGTAACTTCTCAAACAGACATCGATTAACCATAGTCAAGGCAATGACTTCTCAAATAGACCTCGATTAACCAAAGTCAAGTCAATAACTCCTCAAACAGACCTCGATTAACAATCGTCAAGACAGTAACTTCTCAAACAGCCCTCGATTAACCATAGTCAAGGCAATGACTTCTCAAACAGCCCTCGATTAACCAAAGTCAAGTCAATGACTTCTCAAACAGACCTCGGTTAACCTAATTCAAGGCATGAACTTCTCAAATAGCCATCGATTAACTATAGTCAAGGCAATAACTTCTCAAACAGACCTCGATTAACCATAGTCAATACAGTAACTTCTCAAACAGACATCGATTAACCAAAGTCAATGCAATGACTTCTCAAACAGACCTCGATTAACCATAGTCAAGACAGTAACTTCTCAAACAGCCCACGGTTAACCATAGTCAAGGCAATGACTTCTCAAACAGACCTCGATTAACCATAGTCAAGGCAATAACTTCTTTAATAGCCTTCAATTAACCATAGTCAAGGCAATGACATATCAAACAGCCCCCGATTAACCATAGTCAAAGCAATGACTTCTCAAACAGCCCTCGATTAACCATAGTCAAGGCATGAACTTCTCAAATAGCCATCGATTAACCAAATTCAAGGCAATGACTTCTCAAGCAGACCTCGATTAACCATAGTCAAGACAGTAACTTCTCAAACAGACATCGATCGATTAACCATAGTTAAGGCAAGAACTTCTCAAACAGACCTCGATTAACTATAATCAAGGCAATAACTTCTTTAATAGCCTTCAATTAACCATAGTCAAGGCAATGACATATCAAACAGCCCCCGATTAACCATAGTTAAGGCAATGACTTCTTAAACAGACCTCGATTAACCATAGTCAAGACAGTAACTTCTCAAACAGACATCGATTAACCATAGTCAAGGCAATGACTTCTAGAACAGCCCTCGATTAACCATAGTCAAGGCATGAACTTCTCAAATAGCCATCAATTAATCAAAGTCAAAGCAAGAACTTCTCAAACAGACCTCGAATAACTATAGTCAAGGCAATGACTTCTCAAACAGACCTCGATTAACCATAGTCAAGACAGTAACTTCTCAAACAGACCTCGATTAACCATAGTCAAGGCAATGACTTCTCAAATAGACCTCGATTAACCATAGTTAAGGCAAGAACTTCTCCAACAGACCTTGGTTAACCATAGTCAAGGCAATGACTACTCAAACTGCCCTCGATTAACCATAATCAAGGCAAGAACTTCCCTTATAGCCTTCGATTAACCATAGTCAAGGTAATGACTTCTCAAACAGACCTCGATTAGCCATAGTCAAGACAGTAACTTCACAAACAGACCTCGATTAACCATAGTCAAGGCAAAAACTTCTAAAACAGACCTCAATTAACCAAAGTCAAGTCAATGACTTCTCAAACAGACCTCGATTAACCAAAGTCAAGGCAATGATTTCTCAAACAGACCTCGATTAACCAAAGTCAAGTCAATGACTTCTCAAACAGACTTCGATTAACCAAAGTCAAGTCAATGACTTCTCAAGCAGACCTCGATTAACCATAGTCAAGACAGTAACTTCTCAAACAGACATCGATTAACCATAGTCAAGGCAATAACTTCTCAAATAGACCTCGATTAACCAAAGTCAAGTCAATAACTCCTCAAACAGACCTCGATTAACAATCGTCAAGACAGTAACTTCTCAAACAGCCCTCGATTAACCATAGTCAAGGCAATGACTTCTCAAACAGCCCTCGATTAACCAAAGTCAAGTCAATGACTTCTCAAACAGACCTCGGTTAACCAAATTCAAGGCATGAACTTCTCAAATAGCCATCGATTAACCATAGTCAAGGCAATAACTTCTCAAACAGACCTCGATTAACCATAGTCAATACAGTAACTTCTCAAACAGACATCGATTAACCATAGTCAAGGCAATGACTTCTCAAACAGACCTCGATTAACCAAAGTCAATGCAATGACTTCTCAAACAGACCTCAATTTAACCATAGTCAAGACAGTAACTTCTCAAACAGCCCACGGTTAACCATAGTCAAGGCAATGACTTCTCAAACAGCCCCCGATTAACCATAGTCAAGGCAATAACTTCTTTAATAGCCTTCAATTAACCATAGTCAAGGCAATGACATATCAAACAGCCCCCGATTAACCATAGTCAAAGCAATGACTTCTCAAGCAGACCTCGATTAACCATAGTCAAGACAGTAACTTCTCAAACAGACATCGATCGATTAACCATAGTTAAGGCAAGAACTTCTCAAACAGACCTCGATTAACTATAATCAAGGCAATAACTTCTTTAATAGCCTTCAATTAACCATAGTCAAGGCAATGACATATCAAACAGCCCCCGATTAACCATAGTTAAGGCAATGACTTCTTAAACAGACCTCGATTAACCATAGTCAAGACAGTAACTTCTCAAACAGACATCGATTAACCATAGTCAAGGCAATTACTTCTAGAACAGCCCTCGATTAACCATAGTCAAGGCATGAACTTCTCAAATAGCCATCAATTAATCAAAGTCAAAGCAAGAACTTCTCAAACAGACCTCGAATAACTATAGTCAACGCAATGACTTCTCACACAGACCTCGATTAACCATAGTCAAGACAGTAACTTCTCAAACAGACCTCGATTAACCATAGTCAAGGCAATGACTTCTCAAATAGACCTCGATTAACCATAGTTAAGGCAAGAACTTCTCCAACAGACCTCGGTTAACCATAGTCAAGGCAATGACTTCTCAAACTGCCCTCGATTAACCATAATCAAGGCAAGAACTTCCCTTATAGCCTTCGATTAACCATAGTCAAGGTAATGACTTCTCAAACAGCCCACGGTTAACCATAGTCAAGGCAATGACTTCTCAAACAGCCCTCATTTAACCATAGTCAAGGCAATAACTTCTTTAATAGCCTTCAATTAACCATAGTCAAGGCAATGACATATCAAACAGCCCCCGATTAACCATAGTCAAGTCAATGACTTCTCAAACAGCCCTCGATTAACCATAGTCAAGGCATGAACTTCTCAAATAGCCCTCGATTAACCATAGTCAAGGCAA
This sequence comes from Panopea generosa, assembly GCA_029582155.1. Taxonomy (NCBI): domain Eukaryota; kingdom Metazoa; phylum Mollusca; class Bivalvia; order Adapedonta; family Hiatellidae; genus Panopea; species Panopea generosa. Next base: position 27,788,973 of record CM055906.1, on the reverse strand, counting down.
GAAATTTGCAAACAGCCCTCGATTAACCATAGTCAAGGCGTTTCCAACATATAAATGAATAAAATGGATAGTTAACACCCTAGATGTTTCATAAAACATATTGAGAATTGAGCACTATATCGCCATTTGCACAAAAATAAGTAGCAATATACAAAATCAGCATGAACTCAATTGATATAAGGATAACTTATCACAATAACAACACAGCCATTAAACGGTCAGTAACAAAAACGCCATAGTTGAGCACAAACGTGGTTTATAATGCACCCAACCTAGCTCTTCCCCGTCATGATATCATAAGACGAAACGGAGTCAATAAAATTATCCTCGCCAAGCTATTCTCTTACAAATACGACAGCATGCATACGTTCTCAATTTATAATAAATTTAACTTCTGATGTTAGATTATCTTGAGTATTGACTATGCGTGTTGATGCATTCAAGCGTGGTGTACCATTTTATATATTCGTGCTTACCATTTTAGCTCCTGAAATAATGGTTAAGATGGTATCATGGCATATCAATGATTGTTCAAGCTGCTCTCTTTTTTTACTTTTTAAATTCTACTGATATTCTAACCAGAGCAATAACCCCAAGAAGTGTTTTGAATCTATAGCCGGGTCGGTTAACTCGGTCTGACTATCAAGTCAGGGATCCCCGCCCGGCCACAGTCTCAATGGTGATTGCTTTGCACCTGTCTTATCTTAGCAGCGTTTAACGCAATGTTCAACACACTACAGTTATAAATGGCGTATGTTGAGGAAGGCCTCAGACTGAATCTGCGTATAACATCGTCCTTCTACAAGTAGCTGGCAAACGTTCTCACATACAATCTTTGGAGCGAGCGGGACTCTAATCTTCGACGACCTCAGCGGTGAGACGACTTAGATAACTCGGCCACCGATGACCCTTGAATAGCAAACCCGGAGCGCCTCTGCCAAATGCAAGGTAGATAACTCGTACTGTTTCAACACCATAAAGATTGCATGGATTACAGTTCTTATATACACTCAAACAAGAAGATGTCAGAGGACTTTTCGAAGCTTGTCACAGAATAATACGAAGCGTGCTATAAAAATCGAAATCCGAAAGTAGAACTTAATATAATGAAGAAAATAAATCCTTCTAAAGTCAACCATTAAAAGATGTAAACTATGTTTTTATTTATCAGTTTAACTTCGTGCGTGATGTGTCTAAGTTGTAAGAACCGCAGTAAAATAAATTAGTTTAAACTTACGTCTACACCGTGTGATTGAAACAGGCTAAGATAAATAAAAATATGTTGTTGTTTTTTTATCAATCTAAATAGTTTCTTAACACTAAAATTAATTAGATGTAAAATAAAAGTGTGAACGTGCTAAAAATACAAAACTTTTCAGACATATTCCAGAGTTATGTCCCTTATCAAAACAGAAACGAAATTATACCTACATAGATTTGCACCATGTACGGTAAATAATTTTCAAAAACAGCGTTGAATAAAACTTTTCAAAATGTGTCATGTATCCCTAAACATAGAATTTATCGATTGAATTACAATATCCTCAAAAGTTGTTTATAAAAGTATTGTTGAAGTTATCAATTTAAAACTTTAGTTTATATATAAAAAAAAAATTAAATGTACATATCACACAACTGAAAAAAAATATATGCAAAGGCGTGTATACGTCATTATAAGCTAATACCGATCAGTATAAACGGCGAATTATTGATTATTGATTTATATACAATACCCTATGATTCAGTGCAGTACATGACCTTGTATATAGTATATAGAAATATATGATATGTGTGAATACACAAATAAGTACACACATTTAAAAATAGATTAATTTGTTCAAAATTTTACCACTATATTTAAAACTTAATAATAATAAAACCAAGGCTTCTCCATTAACTCCGTGGACTAATTAAATTCACTAACACAGTGTGGACATTTCAATATTGTCGTAAACCCGTACAAGGTATGCTTACATTGTATTTCAATATGTCAAAGTTGTTAATGAAATATTTTTGAATTGGGTTTTACGCCGTGTAACATGTAGTATGGTATGCGCGGAACCCAGTTGTATTGGTGACAGAAGAGCTGATAGTGATTCTGAGACGTGAGTGGTAAGTGTTCTTGAGAAAGTGCCCTAGAACACTCGCCACGGAATACTCCTGGAGGGAAAATCAAAAGTATGTTTAGCGTTCCTCTATCACATTACAGTAGAACATCGATGGCTCGAACCCGACGAGATAGGACAAAATAGTTCGAATAAATGGTTGTTCGAGTCATGTATCGGACGGGACCAGATAAGTGGTTTGAGCTACACGTGGTGTTCCAGCCATCCGTGTTCGAGCTAACGAAGTTCTACTGTATGTCACGTGCAGCATTATAATAAGATATATATGTCAGTGTGTAATGATAAAAATACATAGGAAGTTGTAAGTGATTATCTTTTACTTATTTTTTTTTTTATTTAATGTTTTTTGGGGGATGGGGTGGGTTGGGGTCTGCCTTGTTTTAAACTCATTAATTTCAATATCGGTTCTGAAACAATTTTCAGATAGTTTAATTGCATGATCATGATCGACTCTGTCAAGTGTAAACAAATATTATTTTCACCAATATGTCACTCCTTCTTCTTCCATGTGCGTGCTAATACGACATGAATCTGGGGCAAGTAAGTAGCGATAATAGATAACCCATGTGAATGTAACGAAGTATTACTCTCGTGAGTGTTAAAACTGAAAAGATGTCGACTGTTATGAATAATCATTCTATTGACAAAAAGGAATGATAACTTGTCGACTGTAAGGACTGATAATTACGTCGACTGTAATGAATGATAATTTTGTCGACAATAAGGAATAATAATGCTGTCAACTGTAAGACATGATAATTATGTCGACTATTAGGAATGATAATGCTGTCAACTGTAAGACATGATAATTATGTCGACTATTAGGAATGATAATGCTGTCAACTGTAAGACATGATAATTATGTCGACTGTTAGGAATGATATTTCTGTCGACTGTAATGAACGATACTTCTATAGAATAACAGGTATGTCGAATATTTCTGTCGGCTATAAGGAATGATAATTATGTCGACTATAAGGAACGGTAATTCGGTCTATCGCAAGGAATGATACTTATGACGACTGTACAAATGATATTTCTGTCGACCATTAGGATCAATAATGCTGTTAACAATAAGGAGTAATAAGTATGATATTTCTGGTGACTACAGGAACGACAATTCGTGTTAGTATAAAGAACAATTGCCATGTGACTTTATATAACGATCACTCTTGTGAGTTTAAGGAGCGATAACTGTAGTGACAATATGGGACAAGATTCCTAATTCTAGTGACTGTAAAATACGATTGCCCTGGTGAGTGTAAGGAGCGATAACTGTAGTGGCAGTATGGGACAAGATTCCTAATTCTAGTGACTGTAATTTACGATCGCCCTGGTGAGTGTAAGGAGCGATAACTGTAGTGACAATAAGGGACAAGATTCCTAATTCTAGTGACTGTAAAATACGATCGCCCTGGTGAGTGTAAGGAGCGATAACTGTAGTGACAATATGGGACAAGATTCCTAATTCTAGCGACTGTAAAATACGATCGCCCTGGTGAGTGTAAGGAGCGATAACTGTAGTGACAGTATGGGACAAGATTCCTTATTCTAGCGACTGTAATATACGATCGTCCTGGTGAATGTAAGGAGCAATAACTGTAGTGACAGTATGGGACAAGATTCCTAATTCTAGTGACTGTAATATACGATCGCCCTGGTGAGTGTAAGGAGCGATAACGGTAGTGACAATATGGGACAAGATTCCTTATTCTAGCGACTGTAATAAAAGATCGTCCTGGTGAGTGTAAGGAGCGATAACTGTAGTGACAATCGCCCTGGTGAGTGTAAGGAGCGATAACTGTAGTGACAATATGGGACAAGATTCCTAATTCTAGTGACTGTAAAATACGATCGCCCTGGTGAGTGTAAGGAGCGATAACTGTAGTGACAATATGGGACAAGATTCCTAACTCTAGCGACTGTAAAATATGATCGCCCTGGTGAGTGTAAGGAGCGATAACTGTAGTGACAGTATGGTACAAGATTCCTTATTCTAGCGACTGTAATATACGATCGTCCTGGTGAGTGTAAGGAGCAATAACTGTAGTGACAGTATGGGACAAGATTCCTAATTCTAGTGACTGTAATATACGATCGCCCTGGTGAGTGTAACGAGCGATAACGGTAGTGACAATATGGGACAAGATTCCTTATTCTAGCGACTGTAATAAAAGATCGTCCTGGTGAGTGTAAGGAGCGATAACTGTAGTGACAATCGCCCTGGTGAGTGTAAGGAGCGATAACTGTAGTGACAATATGGGACAAGATTCCTAATTCTAGTGACTGTAAAATACGATCGCCCTGGTGAGTGTAAGGAGCGATAACTGTAGTGACAATATGGGACAAGATTCCTAACTCTAGCGACTGTAAAATATGATCGCCCTGGTGAGTGTAAGGAGCAATAACTGTAGTGACAGTATGGTACAAGATTCCTTATTCTAGCGACTGTAATATACGATCGTCCTGGTGAGTGTAAGGAGCAATAACTGTAGTGACAGTATGGGACAAGATTCCTAATTCTAGTGACTGTAATATACGATCGCCCTGGTGTGTGTAAGGAGCGATAACTGTAGTGACAATATGGGACAAGATTCCTTATTCTAGCGACTGTAAAATACGATCGCCCTGGTGAGTGTAAGGAGCGATAACTGTAGTGACAGTATGGGACAAGATTCCTAATTCTAGCGACTATAATATACGATCGCCCTGGTGAGTGTAAGGAGCGATACCTGTAGTGACAATATGGGACAATATTCCTAATTCTAGTGACTGTAATATACGATCGCCCTGGTGAGTGTAAGGAGCGATAACTGTAGTGACAATATGGGACAAGATTCCTGATTCTAGCGACTGTAATATACGATCACTCTGGTGAGTGTAAGGAGCGATAACTGTAGTGACAGTATGGGACAAGATTCCTAATTCTAGTGACTGTAATATACGATCGCCCTGGTAAGTGTAAGGAGCGATAACTGTAGTGACAATATGGGACAAGATTCCTAATTCTAGCGACTGTAATATACGATCACTCTGGTGAGTGTAAGGGTTGATACTTCGGATGATTGTAAAGAATGCTAATTCTGTCGACTGTATGACCCGATATTTCTTGTTAGTGTCAGGATTTTAACCAGCTTTTGAAACTACGTTCCGGCCCTGTATTTAGCAGGTACGTCCCCTTAAGTAAAGACGATAACCTTGGTGAATGTAAAAAACAATAATTCTGGTTTCTTGTTAAATTATCTTTGATTTAAAGGAACTTTAATTTTAGGTTTGATTTAGGTTTGATTTAGGTTTAAAACTTCAAAAATATAAATGCAAGCTACATGTTATATGTGCACGTGATCACTTATGCTTTGATAAATAAAAAATACGATTTCAATAAAAAAAGTTATAATCATATACGAACACATGTTTTATGTTTTTTTATTTTCTTATAGGAATAGCTTGACAACAGACATGGCTCGTCATTTAATAATGGGATATTACATGTGTAACCTGGGTCATAGTCACAGCTCCGATAACGAAATGGTGCAGTGCAACCGGATGGAAGAAGAAAAGTAATGTATATACATCTCTCTCTCTCTCTCTCTCTCTCTCTCTCTCTCTCTCTCTCTCTCTCTCTCTCTCTCTCTCTAAGTGTACCTAGTACTGGACCCAATGGAGAAAGTTGATATACTGCGCTGAACGCTGTTATATGAATTGATAACTGTTGAAAAAAGCTAAAAAAATCCAAATAAACTCCCAACCTCTTTCCATGTTATTTCTCTCTTTTTTCACTTCTCAGTCATTTTCAATTACTCTTTCTTCTCCATTATATATTCGCTTTTTATGTTTCCTATCATTTTTTCATCTCTCTCCGCCTTTCAGGTATTTTCGTTTTTCGTTTTTCGCATTCCCTCTTCCATCCTATCCATTCCTTTTCCCTTATGTGTTTCTCTTTAATCGTCTTCG
>CM055906.1:27757893-27780393 GCA_029582155.1 Panopea generosa | reverse complement strand
ATCAATTTTAATGATTTTTCAATATAAAGTTTAAGATAGTATTGATTGATTGATTGATTGATTGAATATTTAGCGTCATTTTTATGCCATCGAGGGTTAACAGATGATCAGTTAACCTAACCACTGTTTCCTGGGATCTTGAAAGGTTAACCAGTACTCGAGCACACCCCATCTCCGCAAGTAACCGATAACTTTCCCACTTGAATCAGTGGTGAGAGACGAATGATAATGAGACACAATGTCGTATATCAATCATCTCGGAGACTGTTACCGGGCGGGTTTTAGATAGTAATACCTGGAGATCATCACATGGTTATACGATCATGGTTATACGATCATAGTGTAAAGATTTATTTTATGCGTGAACATCAGTAAAGTTCGATTTCAATGCTGCGGTATGTTCCTAAAATTGACCTGGTTAGGTGGAGTTATTTGTCCAAATAAATACAATGTTATGCTGTTTATATACCGTTAGCTTGTTTAAGGAAAATGGAAAATAGAAACAATATCGATTGCTGATTTGTTTATCGATTGTTTGATTGACAGCCTACGTCAGGCCAATTGATATGCAGCTAACGCAGAAAAGCGTAATAGGTTCGAAACCCTCATACAAAATACTTTCCGACTGGACTAAAGGCTTTTTTTTTCAATTTAAGCACTGTTACACTGGTCTCTGTTGTCATTATATCTAGACTGGGGTGGGGTGATATCATACCATGTGTCTATGCCATGAAACTTTAATGCGACTTTGCTTATATATACGGTCTTAAGTGCACAAGCAAAATCACATAGCATGTGGCATAACCGCTGCGAGTCATTTCAATCTCATCCTAGTCCGGTCCGGCTAGCTCGGTCAGTAGCTCGTATGACTATCAATACCGAGGTAAAGAGTTCGAATCTCCGATGGGCCATATCTCCATGATGATCGATATACAACGTTGCGTCTCACTGTCATTCGTCTCACATTTGCGGCTGTTTCATTTGGGAAAGTTATCAGTTACTTGCGGCGATGCATAAAACATCATGGCGCCAGTATACATGATTTGGCGCCATCAGTAGAACATCAATATTATACTAGGTTTTGCTTCATTCGTAATGCAACTTACATCAATTTTAACAATTTTGTTTTTCTTTCAGAGAAAAACCTCAGAAGTCGAGGGTGTGTGTGTTGTCCTGAATCACGAACAGTACGATATGATTAACACTGACGATTTGCGCTTTTTTGCAGAACAATAACTCGTCACAGAAATGGTATTCAGCCATTAAAAGCCCTATTGAAAATTATAAAAAAGAAATTTATGGATACACTTTGTGCAATATTTTTATAAGTTTCAATATAACAGATCAATGGCAATACAGTTACAATATGACATGCTACACAATACAGAAAAACATGAGTGTTTCTTAAATTTTTACTTACAAATATATGTAAAAAAAGAAAAAAAAAGTAACACATTATATTTAATAAAAACATATTTTTTTATCAACTTTCCTTTTCACTGTATACACTATGGGTGTACATGTAATACTGTTTTAAGCTAAATACTAGTTCAAATACTCAATAATGAAACACTGTATATATTCATACATGGAAGTCATACCTAATATGGACTTTATACATACTGATAAAGAAAAGGCACATATATACATTATACGGTGGTATATCACGGACACGTGAAACGACTTGAATAAATGTTACACATGTATGTATGCTAATAAACGTATCATTGTTACCCCTGTAAAGATAAAAGATTGTCTTGTAATGTAACAAATCGAGGGTTGATACGAAAGCATTTTCACTCATAAGAGGATATAGAATGGACTCTAACAATTCCAATGTACGTGCGTGCGTGCGTGCGTGTCTGTGTGCGTGCGTGCCTGCGTTCCTGCATAAGTATATGCGTGTGTGTGTGTGTTGGGGTGGGGTCCAAGACAGTAAATTTCAAAACATGTTTGCTGAAATGGCTATCTGGAAGGTTGAAGCCCCTCTAAGTCATTTTAGATTCGCCAGTGGAGAATCACCTTACTAACATACAGTTAACATTAGTTCCTTACCTTTATTAACTATTGATATCAATAGTTGTGTATGTCTTTTTCTATTCATACACTTGCACATTTAGAAGGAACACGGGGTCCGAACCTAAATCCCCAACCCCCCACCCCACACACACACACACCCCACCCCTAAAGGGACGTCATTGGTCTACCTCCCATGGATTGAAGATTCTGAATCCGCCTATATCATATAATCTATATAGCTTTAACAGTTTATAAAATAATTTGAAAAATCATGTCTAGTTACAGTAATGTGGTATATCCCTGTATATCAAATATCCAGTTACAGCAGTTTTACATGCAATTCTGTATAATAGCAAGGTCCCGACCGTAGCATTTGATTCTGAACACATATTAATACAGTACATTTTAATTGTATGAAGCAACCTGCTAACGTTACCTACCATGTGTATGAATAATTAAAACGACGTACTGAATACAAGGTCAAGAAATGAATTAACCTGACATGTTCATATGTAGGCTTCTGTCACACCTCTTGCATTGAAACACATATCTTCTTATGCTTATAAATACATTTATATCGTTTTATTTATTCACTATCTGTTCACAAACATTTTGTCCTGAATATTATCTACCAAATATACATCTGTACTGTGTACATCACTTTGGCATTTGCTTTACATTCTATACAAATTTCATTTGAACAATTTTGTTTAAAGCGGATATATATAATATAGTTTAAACGATTGTTTGGCATTTGCATTTACTTATTACTTTTATGTATTTGTTCAAATCACGAATGAACTATTATGGACGTGTAGAGTTCTATTTAACTAAATTGAATGAAATACATTAAGTGCAGTTTAAACATATCTGACATTTTTGTACAATATTGTTGGACAACATATATACGATACAAAGTGTTTCATGTTTTGTGCAGACAGTCTGCATTAAATCCTCGTTTTAACTTTTTATCAGTTGTACTAGCTCTTTATATGGTTTGAGTTCTCTTGGAACTTTGAGATCTATGTTTGCATGTTGAAAGTCGATTCTTTCATTCCCTGTTTTGTATATATATCTGTTATATGACAATATACTATGTATAAGTCAAATAAAATTCATATTTTGTTCTGTTCCTTATATCTGCCATTGAAGTATTTGTTTACACTCTGATTTCACATGGAATTCATTCACCACATTGGTCTGTTTTCTAGCTACCTTCCCGTTTAAATTTCACGTTGCTTGTATTCACATTTCCTCTGATTGATAAAAAGTATTCCCTCGAACTACGTAAAATCTACCCGAGGGGTTTTATAAACATTTTTTTTTCATTTCATATTAAACTATGGTGTTTTTCTCACATTCCATAGTTTCCACTCCATGGTTTCCATGTTTTCATAAGAAAAGAATGTTTATTTCACTCTCAGTCCTTATTTCATTTGCGATGGAAACATCACGACAATGCCCGCGCCTTGCGGTGAACCGTTTACAATCCAAGCACTGTTTAAGAGTTATCGTGGAAATTTATCTTTGAACAGTTTTAAATGTAATTGACATTTTCTATGAAGGTTGAATCCCAATGTCTTAATTAATCAGTTTAATTATCAAACAAAATAGTAGGTTTGTTCTGCACTTCATTGTCGAAGTTTGTTGTTTCTGGTAAGCACACAGAGTTCTCTTTCCTTCCGTATCGATTTATATTTATTCCTTGGCTGAGGCTCTTGTCATTGCGCGGGTCAATCCGCATGGCGTCGCCGGATCCCATGGAAATGTCCTCATCAAAGTAGTTGTAGGGTAGAAGGTAAAACTGAAGTTCAAGCCCTGGGGTTGTCGTCACGGGCAGATCTTCCATGTGCAGAATATGTTGAACGCCCATTGTTACCCAGGCAACCTGGTCCTGAAATTGACAAGTACATGCATTTAACGACAATGTTTGCGTGTTTTGTAGTTCCAAGCCATGCGTTCCGTAGTCAGCGGACCAACAAAATTGATGACAAATAAAAAGGAGAGACACCTCAAATGCACTAATTTTTCATACATAATAACGTATATGGTCGAACATCACGATCAGATGTAAGAGGGCGGAACACTAAACCTAAAGCATGCTCATTATTATAGCCTTTATAAAAATGGGATACTTTTCTTAAACAATTAATTTCCAAATGACTTCCAATTAAACTAGACTGGACTACATAGTTTAACTTATTTATTTTACTTCGTTTGTGAAACAAATTCTTACAACTTAGACAAATCACACTCGAAGCCTTCTTGGGTAGAACCAGTACTAAGTATATGCGAAAAATGTGACTTGCTCAAGGACACCACATATAGCCGTAGCGGAGGATCCACACACACTGCATCTGCATTTCTCATAAGAGATAACGGCACCGTTATCTATACTCGAGTACGCGCGGTCTCTGTGCAGTTTCTACAGCAGACGCTAACGTTCCAGGTCAAGTATATTTTTGACTGGCAGGCATAGTTAAATTTTTACATATGGGATATAAGTTCAGCCATACCTCGTCAGTGATGCTCTCGTTGTCGTCGATAAAACTCTGGAAGTTCACCTCGGGATTTGCCGAGTCCCAAATACCGTAGATAGAGCTGCTTCTTCGTTCTGTTTCCTTGTATTTCGTGACAGCCAACTGGTACCTAGCCCACGGTATGGAAAGTTCCTGGTCTACGCCCTCTTGTATTACCTACGACAAATTGTAAGATAAAACTAGAAGTATGAGCTTACTTGATTTTAACATGTTTATAATAGTGTACAAATACGAGCTTGAATTGTTTCTATCGATTACCAAACATATTTTATGATACATATACATGTATGCGGATAGTGTTTATATTTTCAAAACTACGTGACACCATAACATTTCACACAAAGTCTCAGAAATTAATACTATGAGATAAATATCTCCAGCCATACATGAACATTGGTTTGACACATGGACATGAGTAAAACAGATTCCAATATTGACCTCTGTCCCTTTATAGAAGAATGTTTTCATTTAAAACTAATTTTGTGTCTGCAAACTGGATAATTTAAAGTTAATTTCACCACAAATAAATGTATGGGAAGACACTGACATTATAATTTTATTTTTGAAACCAATAACGTACCTCCACAGTGTAACAATATAATAATATATAAAACTCATATCATTTACGAAACAGGGTTCTCAAATGTTCCGTCTTCGACCGTTTTCATCTCTCCGTGTGATACGTTAAAGTAACCAATCACCGTTTGTTTTATTGCTTCAACTCAAATGTTCACATTTAGCATGTGTTGTTTTATTCCACCCTCCATCCCAACTCCCCTGTCTGCATGACGTGCTATGATTTCAAATTCGTCTAGAAGACAAGTATGAATCAAAATGAGATAACAACGAGTTTGCAGGTAAGAAGATGGTCCATTATCCTTATAATAGTATTCGTGTTATCAACATAACCAAATAATTATACACGTTGTTTACAATTCAAATATATTCTTCACGTCTCTCCTTACTTATGCTTATTGCTGCAAAATGGCTCATCTTCCAATAAAATATGTTTTATAGACCAAAACCAATTTCAGAAAGGCTCACTTTTCTTCGTGCCGATATTTGGTAACCATCAAATTGTTCTTATGGAAAAAAAACCAGTAACTTTTCGTCTCATTTCGATGATTAACTGTTTAACTGTGCATGCCAATATAGTGTTCCGTTCGTTAAATGGACATGCGCAGTGGCCGACCAACATCAGCATCTGTGATGCTTGCTTTTCTACAAGACAACGTTTTTACAATTTCGTCTTTCAAGAAACACGTTTCTGTTTGTAAAACGGGACTGCTCACTGCAGCAGTCAAAGTGCAAAATATAGATCACTGATTTGCCACTATTGTTTTTGTATGTGTTTAGCGCCACGTTCAACACTTTGTCCGTCATATCGCGACGGTGTCAACTTGAGACACAGTATTCTGAGCACTGCCACACTGAAGTATCATGTCGTAGACACCTGTTATGATACCCCTCCTGTCCACATAATATTGACACCGGCCCCACCAGACCTAGAATTATCCTCTAAATGGTGAGCGACAAGTGAGGAATCGTTTAGTACCATTTTTCATGTGTTTGATATGACCCTGCGGTGGAACGAACCAACGACCTTCCGCATGCCAAATACAAATAGAATACTACTTTCATACCATTATAAAGAAGTACATATACAGGATATTACATCATGATCATCTTTATGAAACAATTTAAACACATGTCAGTATGTCGTGTTATATATTAAGTGAAATGACAGCTTACAAATAAAGAAACACTTTAGCAAAACTAAGGTTATCTTTGTATCAACTAAATATTGAAAAAGCTGACACAGACACCAATATAGAACTGAAAGAAAATGTACTTTGTTTCACATTAATGACATTAAAGATGAGTATCATTTTGTGATAATATGTCCTTTCTTTGATTTTTCAAGATTTCAGTACATACCTAAATATTTTTACCATTGTCTGAGCATGTATAAATTTAATGACCTATTTAACGTGTCTAAATGTTTTTAATAAGTTTTGTATCAAGGCATTTAAGCAAAGATCAAATGCTTTAAATTCAGATAATTGCTTTATAAATGTACATTGTAACTATATGATTTATTATTTACTTCAAAATATATTCATGTATGTAACATAATCATGTTCACTCTCATATTGCTGCATGCATGTATTGTATTGTTTGTGTAAGTAACGATGAACTCTTTATGTTATATTGAATAACATTCTGCTCTGCTCTGTTCTGCTCTGCTCTGCTCTGCTCTGCTCTGCTCTGCTCTGCTCTGCTCTGCTCTGCTCTGCTCTGCTCTGCTCTGCTCTGCTCTGCTCTGCTCTGCTCTGTTCTGTTCTGTTCATGGAATTATAAATTTGACATAAAACATATCAACTATAATACATGTATGCATAGAGCAATACATGCAGTATGGTTGGAGTAACACTACGTTTGGAGTTATACACTCTTGGAGTAAACTGTCGCCTAAATTCAACTTAACAAAGAGGCTAAGACAGTTGTGTGTATGGAATCGCTGTCACTAAAACGTCAGTAAAATGGGATACGTTACAATTATGCATTTATTTTGTTTATTTTCAGAATGAGAGAGATCAGTTGTTGACAATGAATATATGGCTTAGATTGGTATGTAAACATAATATTTAAATAATATGTAGCGGAATGCTAAAGTCTAAAATATGAATGTAAATAAATGGTAGATAATGCTATATATCATAAACTTTGTTAATCGTGGCGTCCCCATATAAACATATGTTGAATTATTGAAGAGTGTTACACATTTAAACCGGAAACCATGACCTTACAGTTGATCGCATCATGATAATTTAATAATAGTATTACGTTATTTGAATATCTGCTATTAGATACAAATCATGCCCTTGGCTTAAGTGATATCCATATGCATTACGTTATTGTTATCAAAATGTGATTAAAATGAAAATAATGACTTCATTAACTTCTCATGTCAATATATGTTATTTAAATAGTTAAATGTGGAAGTAGCGAAATCACCACGCTTTGGTATAACGCCGTTATTTAATAAAATTACTCAGTGTACTGATGGCTGGATTTCAGAAATATTTATAGGCCTTCCCAATTTGGTTGATATCATAATAGCGGTTGATTAATTTTATGCAACTTTTTTAAAATGTCTAATACCATGTCCACAATTTATTTGTATTGTTTTGCATTTCGGTGCTGCTTGCATGAACACTATAGATGAAAATAAAAAAAAAAAATTGAGAAGTAAAAATGTAGTACTGTCGCGTATGTTCATTGTGTAGGTGATCAATACTGCAAGTTTGATCAGGAAGATGATCAAAGTACTTCAAGTACCGGCTATAAAACAGCACTAAGCATTTTGTATAAAGCGTGACTAAAATGACGGTATCTAAAATTTTGCTAAAATATTGGTCAGATTTTAATTTGATTTATAGATCAAGATAGAAGTTTAATGAAACAATTCTAAGGCAAAAACAGTTCATCAACATGACTTTAGAACGTGTAACCTTATATAGGTAATAGAAATATAGTACGTTATATATATTTATATAGAAATACTAAGCAAAGCTTCGCATTTTATTATTTAAAACGAAATCGTAATATATCAAAGGAGCTATTAGCATTGCATTTTTTAATGTATTTATACAAAACTTTTATTCTGAATTGTTCTTGTTGTATGTAAGCTTATTTTACACCGCCACCGGTTTCCAATATGAGCGATTATGTTTGTGGGGTAAAGTGCAGATTACAAATAATTGTTGTTGTTGTTGTTGTTGTATGGTGTTTAGCGTCGCTTTCAACAATTGTTCAGTCATATCGCGACTGTGTCTACTTGAGACAGTATTCTAAGCGCTGTCACACTGGAGTATCATGCCGCTACCCAGTCACATTATACTGACACCGGACAGACCAGATCTAGAACTCTCCTTTAAATGCTGAGCGTCAAGCGAGGAAGCTTCTAGTACCATTTTTAAAGTCTTTTGTATGACCCGGCCGGGGATTGAACCTACGACTTTCCGCATGCGAGGCGGACGCTCTACCACTAGACCACGCCGCAGTCGATTACAAATAAAGACTTATCGTAAGTTTCGTCTGGTTCAGCATGGCCCCATTAGCACATTAGGTAACGCGTCTGACTATCAATGGAGGGGTCGTGAGTTCGAATCCCCACCCGGAAACAGTCACTGTGATGATTGGTATACGACATTGTGTCTCATTATCATTCGTTTCTCCGCTGATTCAAGTGGGAAAGTTATGAGTTACTTGCGGAGATGAGGTGTGCTCCAGTACTTGTTAACCTTCCAGGATCCCAGGAAACAGTGGTTAGGTTAACTGATCGTCTGTTAGCCCTCGATGGCATAAAATTACGCTAAAGATTCAATTAATCAATCAATATTCTGGTTCATTAGCGTGCTCGGTGTATAGCTCCGTCACATGATCCCTCGGTTGGTATAAAGCTCCACCGGGACAACTGTTAGTATGTTTAGTTTGCCAGCCTCGGGAATAGAACCCACAACCCCGAGACAAGAAGTTTTGTGCTCTGCTGAGGAAATCAGCCTTTGTGACTTGTGAACGTCATACTACATACGTTATATTGAACACATACCTTGTAACTAATGTAATGATTTTTTGTTCATTGTGGTTGACTTTAATCCCATTAGCCCCAAAAACAGGTTTGTTAATCCAGAATTTAAGCAATCAAACAGCGATACTATTTAGCTCATTTCTGATTAAATATTATATTTAAATATTAAATGTTTTATATCCGTTTATTCCGAAGAGCCAAAGATCCATGAGTAACTGTTATACTCGTACATGTGTGTATGAATCAATATGGTAAAGAAAAAAACATCTTATGAATTTACATGGCTATATGTGATATCATAAAGCACTTAGATAGTTATAACAACAATAATAGCAGCAGTAGCAACAACAACAACAATAGAAACAACAACAACAACAACAACAGTAGCAACAACAACAACAATTATAATAATAATGATAATTATTATAATAATAATAATAATAAAGTATTTATTTAACTATATAATTAATTTGAGAAAGTCGATCCGGCATGAGGCCCTCTAACATATGTATATTGTTTAAATCAATGCGCTACACAGTTACATGAAATTCAAACACAACACGAGTATATGATTATTCATATATTATTCATCAATTTTAGGGACAAGAATATTTACTGTAAATGTAGTTTTGACTGTGCGTCTTATATTAACAGGTCACCGTGATTATAACAAATACACAGAACGTAATATCTTGTTCGAATGCATAGTTTATTACGTATATGTCCATTTATAATGATATCCTAATTATCACAAACTTACTTTTCAAGAAACATACGTCATACTATATGAGTTTGCAGATAAAACGTCCGTATTTTATTGTATGTCTACGGCATGATACTCCATTGTGGAAGAGCTCAAAATACTGTATCAAGTAAACACCGTTGCGGTATGACTGAGAAAAAAAGTTGAAAACAACGCGAAACACCATGCAACAACAACAGAATCGAGCACCATACATTTACAACACCCAATCACAGGCTTGCGCAGTCTACATACTTAAAAAGGAATATCTCAGGAAATCGCTATAAATGTCATAAAAAATAAATTTATTTTTAAAATGGTTAAAATACATCTCAATTTCATTAATACATGCAATCCGAAAACCTTATTAAGTCAAATCTACCAAAATGTGACAAAATCGCTATTGAAATGGGAGTGGTAAACTTGAAAAGTCTCCGAACATTTCGACTTCATCCCTAATCTATCTTCGTTTTTTGATATCCAATTGAATAAACCAATGTCATGAAAGGGTTTGTGCTGGTAATTGTACACAAGTTTTTATCATAGCTTAACCCAAATCATGGCGAATTCGTCCTAAAACCTTAAAATGACGGAATCGCTGGATACTTATTCTAAAGGTGAGTATTTTCGTATCCTTAATAACTGTTCTCCTACCGCTCTGGCGTCTTCAAATTCATCTAGAAAATTTGTGTATAGAATGACATTTATTCTTTTAAATGTGTAATTTCATTGTGTTTACCTAGATTAACATCCTTTAGATAAGCATGCTGCCACATTTGTAAGAGAATAATGTATCTAGACAACCTTGTTTTACATCGTTTAATGATGTGGCGATATTGGTAAAGAGCGAGGTTTGGTCCGTCAGCAGGTCTTAGCTACCCAGTTTTGTTTCTGACTATTCAAATGTTCCTCGGACTATTGTCTTTTGTTCCGTATTTATATACAGTATTTATCATTATTTTATTATATTTGGGAGTAGTACCCTTCCAAAATGAATGCATATTTTATTTTCTAATTCAAGACATGGAATGATTGCCGGCTTACCTGGAATCCGGCTTCTTACAGTAACATATCCTACTTGATGGTAAAATACGCTGACGTCTGGGTCCCGGACATTACTCTCTACGACAGGTATTAATAGAACTAAAGTGACATCTATATAATGCGTTTGCTTCTTTATACAACTATTAAAAATTATAAAAAACAAAATAGAAACAAATGTTTACAACTATAGAGATTGGTATGATGGCCTCTGGGAAGATCTCTTAAATGTGATTTGTTTCGGGTAAGCTGAGTAATGCTTACCTTTAGAATGAAATTATAGTAAAGTTACACCTAATTTCACAAGCATCGTGAAATGTATACCTATACCTTTTAAAGCGTCTGTATCTTATCACCATATAATTGTGGCACACGGCGACATGTTTCGCCTGCGTCGAATTTAACTTGTTATCTATAAATGTCAATACAAACGGTGCTATGGAGCGGTGTACAAAATCGATAACTTTTTATAATATTTCTTGATAATTCACAAAACAAAGAAGAACTCCGTCTTTGTATAGAGAAACACCATCAGTGCTTTCAAATGGCAATGCAAACCCCGAATATTTGGCAAAAAGTGCAACGTCGCATTTTGCTCAGTTGAAAAGAATATGGTATGGAGCGGTGCAATTTACACAACATACGCCATTGTAAGTTTTGCAAAAAATACACATTTTACATGACCAGCTGAGAGCACCGTTGGTTTATTTATATACAGACGGTGTTCGTCTTTGTTTTGTGAATTTTCATGAAATATCGATAAAGTTTTCTGCAAAAGTGTTATCTGAAGCGGGAACCGTTCTTCAGATTTGTACACCACCCCAGAGCATTATATCACATGGCTTCGCTACCGTGATGCAACGTTGTTTTTTTTTGCGATAAACATTGGCTGTAATTGATTACTGTATAACCTATGAAAAATAAAGTCTAGGCTATCCACGGTAAAAAAAAAATCCACATAGAATCTGGTTTAAAGAATTGTTCTTTCATAGAAAGTATATATCCCACATAACTGTGTTTTTTAAAGCCAGTGCAGTGACAACTTAATCTTTTTCTAAAGAATAAGTCTTCAAATGCTTATAAATGCATGCATCTGTTAAAATCCTATAAAAGTCACCTTTTCAACACCAGTGATGGCTTTTGCAGTTACTGTATATGCTTTGTCAGCTTTTACTTCAGTCATATACAGAAATATAATCCCCTATGAACCATTTAGAAAATATTTCAAACCCATTTGCATAGGATTTTTTTATAAGTGTTACCATGCTAAATAAGGGGCACAAATGTGTAGTGAGATTTTCAATGCTTTGTAATATTCCCTTCGATATCAAATGGGCATTTGGAAAAAAAGTTTCTCTCATCATAACATTACCTAAAGCAAATCAGAGCTTAGTACCGTTTCCAGTTTTAGGACAGGCTTTCTCCGATTTGTCGTAATGCATGGTAATTATATGAGCAAATGATAGATAATTTATCATTTCATCGAGTACATCTAACAATAATTTGATCTTAAAATGAAATTGTATTACAAACATTTAGTTTATACTAATTTATATAAAGAGGTGGTAAATATTTCTAATGAACGTATTTGTTTGAGTTTGAACGAAATAGGCTTGTTTATTGATGTAAAGATACAAAATTTGAATGAAACAACATATTTAGTTTTAAAAAATATAAACAACCGCGCACAGGGTAATAAATAAACTGGTGATACCAAATCCCGACCAGTTTCCGGCTGACAAGGCCGAATTCTGGATGCAGGGAAATGGCAAACGTGGTGTACTTAATAGTAATTTTGATGTTTAAATGTACTTATCTCAATCATTATGCATTTCGATTTGCATATTTAAAAATATGTCTTGAAACTTACCTTATATATTTTCTAACATACTTAATGTTATGTTATTTACTACTGTGATCATATATATTTTAAAATAATTTGTGGATATACAATTTAAAAAAACAATTAAAAATAAAACTTGTGCATGTTCGGAGATATGTCTGATTCTTGCAAAAAACTTAAAACTTAATTCGATGGTCTAATTAACCAACATGTATTTGTTTAGTAAGATATATATAATTCAGAACATTTCAATAATTGACTGTCGCCGTCCGTATGAGATATACGTGGAACGTAAAGTCATATCAAGTAGCTAGGAGGTTCGTTTAAAATACATAAGATGTGCAAAGAAAAAGTAACGCTTTCTTCAAATTATTAAAAACAACCATTGGAATAAGAAAATATGTTATCTATAAGGTACGATACAGTCGTTACACTTCATGCTATCTTGAGAAACGATATATTGTGTGAAATATCAGATTAGTGATTTCTTTTAATTATTTCCAGTTTCTTTTATACATACACAGAAATATTATGAATTCCGAACATATCAATATTTATCTTAAAACTGAATAAGACTACGTTCATATTGGTAACGTATCTTGATATATATATATATATAATTTAGCTATACAAAGTTTATATGATGATATTTTATTTTGGCAGGATCCTTAAAAGGCTCCACCTGACATGAAATGCCATTCGAATGTTTCAGTCAAACCTAACGAAAATGAAGTTTACCATTCTAAAAACGAAAGCAATGGCACCTCTGAAGGGGTCATGATGGAGCCGTTAAACGGCAGGATAGGCATTCTGCCACGGTTTGCATTTTAAGACCCAAATCTAGGTCAAGAAAAAGAACAGACCAGCCATTTAAAAAACTTTGATCGATACTTCAAAGAGTGCAAACGTGATGAAACAATCATGTCGGAGTGGAGGGACCTTTCAAATATTCTGGACAGATTTTTTCTGATTTTGTACTCGTTAATAACCGTCATTACAACGCTTACCTTTTTGCTGCAGTGTGCGGTACAATAAACCGTATGTTGATGTATGTCACTACCCACAGACATTAATTTAAAACGCAAAGTTTGGTCTTCCAGTCTTTCATATTATCAGTTTTAGATTAAATTACATACAGGTAAGATAAACGTGAAACAGACAAAGCTTTACATGTATATTCTTTAAATTTGTGGTATATTCTCTGTCATCTATTAACTTGTATTTACGGAACCTGAGGAGGGGTCATTTGAGTTGCAACTTAAAACTTACTATATAAGACATCACTTGTATCAGTTATAGTAATAAATAATAGTTTGGGATGCAAATCCAATTCAAACAACACATATTATCTATTGTTGTAACCAGTTGGAAAGATCTGCGGACGGCAAAGATAGACCACAATGTGCCAATTTATAAGTGATTATGTGTTGATACGCAATGTAAATACAAACCAAACAACACATATTATCTATTGTTGTAACCAGTTGGTAAGATCTTCGGGCAGCAAAGATGGACCACGATGTGCCAATTTATAAGTGCCTATTTGTTGATACGCAATGCAAATACAAACCAAACAACACATAGTTTCTATTGTTGCAACCAGTGGCGAAGATCTGCGGGCAGCAAAGATGGAGCACGATGTGCCAATATATAAGTGACTATGTGTTGATACGCAATGCAAATACAAACCAAACAACACATTTTATCTATTGTTGTAACCAATGGAAAAGATCTGCGGGCGGCAAAGATGGACCACGATGTACCAATTTATAATTGACTATGTGTTGATACGCAATGCAAATAAAAAGCAAACAACACATATTATCTATTGTTGTAACCTGTGGGAAAGATCTTCGGGCGGCAAAGATGGACCACGGTGTGACTATTTGTTGATACGCAATGCAAATACACATTCAATACAAAAACGATAAAACATATAATTGTTCGTTTGGATCTACCGTGCATTAATTAATCTTCGCCAATGTGTAAATAACTATTCGTGAATGTGGAATGATGCCGATATAACAATGTTGGTTACGGTTTACTATTTATGTTAAGACATCGTAAATTGATTTACAGATAAACACGGAATATTTATGTGTGACAAGTGAATTCTTACGCACAATAACAAATCATTGTTTCAATTGTCAATAAAACCCAGTTATATTTCTAGTTGTAATATTTACGACATTTAGATCTATATAAGGAGAGAACACTAGTAGACAAGGTTTTAGGAATATGTTCATGAGTATAATGTTAATGTTTTATTTCTTATCATATATACATGTATTTTCCGTAAAGTTTTACCTGGTGCTCATTAATCTTCCCCAAAATGTTCGGACATCTTCTCTGTGAAGCTATTCAAGAGTGCGATATGAAACCGAATTAATAATGTATTGCTATCTGTATATCAACATATCACTTTTTACGTTAGGACACAGGAACATTCACGAATGCCAGAAATGGTCCTCCGTGGCCGAACGGTATAAAGCGCCATCTCAAGATCACTTACATAGGTCGAGAGATCTTGAAAGTTCCTCTCGCTCCAAAATCTTAAAGTGAGAAAGTTTGCGTGTCACTTGCGAAAGGACGGTGGTTCTATTCAGACTCATCCCGAGGATTTCCTCATCCAACAAATCTGAAAATGCTATATATAACCTGAAATATGTTGAAAATGGCGTTAAACCGCAATAGAAAACAAAACAAAAAGCAAATATACGTTAACAATGTACAATATATATAATGATTTCACATACACATATGCCATCTGAGTTGGGATATCACTCCTGTATATCATTCTACATTTTTTTTTATTAAAGACATCTGATTTTGTTCGGCGTTTTTTACATTGTACATACTTAATCATGTTGTTGTGACATTGTATTTTAGCTTGTATTAAATTAAATAACACATTTAATTAAATGAAGCATCTTTTAATCAAAGATAACGTATCTTTGGATAAATAGTAATATTAAAGGATTAATGCAGATTACTGTAATACGCAACTACAGCGGGTATTGAATAAGCACAATTGTACGCTTACTATGTGTATTATGATTTAGTTAAGCCTTTTATACAGACATCATTTCATCGTCGGCAATAACTAACTCTTTATTTTGGTTTGAATGCTATTTATAAATAGTAACGTTTATTTTGTTTTTAACGCTGTTTACAAATAATAACGTTTATTTTGGCTTGAACGTTGTGTACAAATAATAATGTTTATTTTGGCTTGAACGTTGTGCACAAATAATAACGTTTATTTTGGTTTGAATGTTGTGTACAAAAAATAATGTTTATATTGGCTTGAGCTCTGTGTAAAAATAATAATGTTTATTTTGGTTTGAATGTTGTGTACAAATAATAATGTTTATTTTGGCTTGAATGTTGTGTACAAATAATAATGTTAATTTTGGCTTGAGCTCTGTGTAAAAATAATAATGGTTATTTTTAGTTTGAATGTTGTGAACAAATAATAATGTTTATTTTGGCTTGAATGTTGTGTACAAATAATAATGTTTATTTTGGCTTGAGTTCTGTGTAAAAATAATAATGTTTATTTTGGTTTGAATGTTGTGTACAAATAATAACGTTTATTTTGGCTTGAACGCTGTGTACAAATATGAATGTTTATTTTGGTTTATATGCTGTATAAAAATAATAACGTTTATTAGGTTTGAATACTATTTACAAATTATAATGTTTATTTTGGTTTGAATGCTGTGTACAAATAATAAAGTATATTAGGTTTGAATGCTATTTACAAATAATAAAATTTATTAGGTTTGAATGCTATTTACAAATAAAAATGTTTATTTTGGTTTGAATGCTATTTACAAATAATACTGTTTATTTTGGTTTTAATGCTATTTACAAATAATAATGTTTGCTATTTACAAATAATAATGTTTATTTTGGTTTGAATGCTATGTACAAATAATAATGTTTATTTTGTTTTGAATGCTGTGTAAAAATAATAAATATTTTTAACGGTTTAAATGCTTTATATGTACAACCACATTGTATTGATATGTATGCTCTATACACAATTATAACAGTTATGTTGATGTGTTTGCTATGTACATATAATACTGGAAATTAACTTCTTAAAATCCAAAATGTAACACTCTCTCCATAATTATATACGATTATTACTTGTGTAAATATGTGAAAATATTTGTAAAACATATACATATTGTTATGTTTTGAATAAATTAACAATACAAACTCTATATATATATACAAAATAGTATTTTATTTATCAAATATCAATTTAATAATAGTGGTTGGAACGAAAGCTGTATTGACACTTTCAAAGGCTATTTTCTGGTCTTCATACTCATATGTTATGTTCAAAATGTCTCTTATAATTCTTTTAGAATGGCCATGTACAAGTTTAAACGTTTATGTATATGCTTTATCATATGATATGTATAAAGATGGGACGAAATTGAAGACAATGCTACTCAAATGTGATGATATCAATCAGTTCTTTTCCCAACTTTAAACCGGGGACACATGACAACTGTGATACAAATTATCTGATTATTTCTGAAAATGGCATTCTAGATTATGTAAAAATAACTCCTAATATAAAATTATGTAAACTATTATATTTTTGTTTCATTTTTGTAAAGGGACATAGCTCTGGTAAATGATTTAAAGACGCCATAGCTTTGCACATTTGCGGCAATTTATAACGAAAAAAGGTTAAAAATAATAGTGCTGCTATTTCGCCGGTAGCATCAGTATGATAGAAGAAAAAAAACTATTAAATTTAAAGTTCTTTCGGATTTTTACTCATATTTTGAATTCTTGAAATGGTACCACTTGTTTTATATAATGTGTACAATCATAGTTTCAGAATGAAATCTAATATTTCCACATAAATGGTTATAAACTTTGCATCTGATTGAAGGATGATTAGTTGATTGAATATTTAGCGTCAACTCTATGCAATTGAGGGCTAACAGACGATCATTTAACCTAACCACTGTTTCCTGGGATCCTGGAAGGTTAACCAGTACTCGAGCACACCCCATCTCGGCAAGTATCTGATAATTTTTCCACTTTAGTCAGCGGTAAGAGACGAATGATAATGAGACACAATGTCGTATATCAATCATCACGAACACTGTTGTCGGGCGGGGATTTGAACTCACTACTCCTCGATTGAGAGACACACGCGCTACCGACTGAGCTAATCGGGCCAGGCTCTGATAGAAAGCTCCCTTTGAAGGACCGAACCCGTCATGAAAATACATACATATAAGTAGCAGTCTCGGTTTTATTGCCTGTGCTCACGTAAAGATTGATTTTTGAACATGGGTAGTAACCGCGTGTCCCTTGATACAAGTAAACATATACCTGTGTTATGAATCACTACATGTATGTATGTACTGTCGGCTTGTAGTCACACTCACCGAAAATACATTAAATAATTCAATTCATTTTTTCCTGAATAAATCGTTCTTATCCAATTAATATATACTAAACGGAAAAACTAACCCGCCACCTGACATTTTATGTACCTGATATTCTAGTAATGTTCTCAAAAAATATCAAAACAATTTCCTTGAAATTTGGACTTGAATAAGAAAGAACATAAAGGACATGTAAACCAAATACATACTTATCTGTTTATGTCGTGTATAAATTTTAATAACGCTATTCAATATTTTGAGCCGAGCCAGATTAGCTCAGTCTGTAACGCGTCTGACTATCAATCCAGGGGTCGTGCTTCAAATCTCCACCCGGCAACAGTCTCCGTGATGATTGATATACGACAATATCCCTCATTATTATTCGCCTCTCACCGTTGATTCAAGTCGGAAAGTTATCAGTTACTTGCGGAGATGAAGTGTGCTCGAGAATTGGTTAACCTTACATGATACCAGGAAACAGTGGTTAGGTTAACGGATCGTCTGTTAGCCCTCGATGGCATAAAGATGACGCTTAATATTCAATCAATCAATCAATCAATTTTTTTACGAAGATATTTGAAATACAAAATTGGAGAGTTAGCTGTCCCGTTCAGTATACCAGTATCCAAGTGAAAGTGCATTACATTTATGTCCACCAGTCCATAAAATCACGAATGTACCTCGCTGACATACCATTACAGCCATACTTATATATAGCAGGCGCCATATTTACATATAGATGGTGCCCATACTTATATATAGCAAGCGCCATTTTTATATATATATGGCACCTATACTTATATATAGATGGCGCCATACTTATATAGCAGGCGCCATATTTACATATAGATGGCGCCCATACTTGTATATAGCAGGCGCCATATTTACATATAGATGGTGTCCATACTTATATATAGAGCAGGCGCCATATCTATATATAGATGGCGCCAATACTTATATACAGAAGGCACCATATTTATATATAGATGGCGCCCAAACTTATATAAGATGGCTCCCATACTTATATAAAGAGATAGTGCCATACTTATATATAGGTTGCGCCATACTGATATATAGATGGCACCATATTCATGTATAGATGGCGCACATACTTATATATAGAAGGCGCCATATTTATATATAGATGGCGCCCAAACTTATATATAGATGGCTCCCATACTTATATGTAGAGATGGTGCCATACTTATATATAGGTGGCGCCATACTTATATATAGATGGCGCCATATCTATATATAGATGGCGCCCATACTTATATATGGATGGCACCCATACTTATATATAGATGACACTCATACTTATTTATAGATGGCGCCATACTTGTATATAGATGTGGCCATACTTGTATAAAGATGGCGCCATACTTGTATATAGGTTGCGCCATACTTATTTATAGGTGGCGCCATACTTGTATATAGGTTGCGCTATACTTATTTATAGGTGGCGCCATACTTGTATATAGATGGCGCAATACTTGTGTAGATAAGGTCATTTTCTCATACTTTAACTATACATTAGTCTGATAGTAAAATACTACTGCCAAGTTATCATAGTGTTACTGTAGTTCATTCATGCATAGTCACATGACCTCATGTCCATTCATCATTATAGAATTATGGGTATTGTCTTGTTTACATGTGTTGTGAACCTTGTCTGTTGTCTTGACCATCATGTTATGTCCAGTGCCGTCCAATAGTTATCTTGTATATTGTGTGTGTAAGAGTTTGATTGGATGAGAGGCACATAACATCTTTATATTTTTACTTCTTTTCACCCCACCTGGCTATGGGCACTTTTTGTCAACCTTGCTAGAGGACGCGAGTTCTTTAGTCAATAATACAATAATACTGTATTAGTTTATTTCATAAGTTCTGTTGTTAGAACTCTTGGGTTTAACCCATACACTATTTTACACTAGAAGATTAGCCAGCAGTACCTGGTAAGGTTTTACTTTTATCAATGTATTGTAGATGTAATATTTTGATATCTTAATTGCATTGATTTGTTAATCAACCTGAATTGCCATGAAATACATTGAAATACTGTATTTTATTCTGTCATACTATTCTATGTATTTACTATGTTATCATTCTATTTTATAGGTCTAATATAAATATTGAACTCCAGTTCTGAGTTGGTCATTCATTGGTCTTTGCCCACACTCTACACTTGTATATAGATGGCGCCATACTTTTATATAGGTGGCGCCATACTTGTTTATAGGTGGTGCCATACTTGTATATAGGTGGCGCTGCCATACTTGTATATGGATGGCCCCATACTTATATATATGTGGCGCCATACTTGTATATAGATGGCTCCATTCTTGTATATATGTGGCCCAATACTTGTACATAGATGGCGCCATACTTGTATATAGATGGCACCATACTTGTTTATACATGGCGCCATACTTATATATAGGTGGCGCAATACTTGTATATAGGTGGCGCCATACTTAAATAAAGGTGGCGCCACACTTGTATATAAATGGCACCTACTTGTATATAGATTGCGCTATACTTATATATAGATGGCGCCATACTTATATATAGATGGCGATATGAATATTTATATGTTCTTGTTCTTATTTATGCGTTTAAAACCTTGATTATGATTCGAGGAGACGCCAGGCAATTACACCATCATTCTACTCGTTCCACTAAGTTAAACTAACACACGCATGTAGTCGTTATAGATTTGAGAGATATTTATTGCACATACCTTATTACACACCTTTTGGGTTTTAAAACTTATTTCCATTAGGGTCCTCATGAAAGAAATAGTTGTCAATGTCTCAAAATATTGACTGCTGTAGTTATATGGACGTGTTCATATCAAACACCGCTACGAACGTGTATGAAATTAATAATCTCCAAATGTTATTGTCCGAAAATTCATATTTGATGAATCGTTAACATATTATTTTGATATAAGACTGCTTTTTGAAAATATTAGCAAATATCTTTAAACAATACCAATTGATAGTTTCAAAAATTTATTTCTATCAAATTGGCAAAATAAAGGGACAGCGTCACCAAAATAACGGGACAGCGTCACCAAAACAAGGGGACAGCGCCACCAAAATAAAGGGACAGCGTCACCAAAATAAAAGGACAGCATCACCAAAACAAGGGAACACCGCCACGAAAATAAAGGGACAGCGTCACCAAAATAAAGGGACAGCGTCATCAAAACAAGGGAACAGCGCCACCAAAATAAAGGGACAGCGTCACCAAAATAAAAGGACAGCGTCACCAAAACAAGGGAACAACGCCACGAAAATAAAGGGACAGCGTCACCAAAATAAAGAGACAGCGTCACCAAAACAAGGGGATAGCACCACCAAAATAAAGAGAAAGCGTCACCTAAATAAGGGGACAGCGTCACCAAAATAAAGGGACAGCGTCACCAAAACAAGGGGATAGCGCCACCAAAATAAAGGGAAAGCGTCACCTAAATAAGGGGACAGCGTCACCAAAATAAAGGGACAGCGTCACCAAAACAAGGGAACAACGCCACAAAAATAAAGGGACAGCGTCAGCAAAATAAGGAAACAGCCTCACCAAATAATGGGACATCGTCACCAAAAGGGGATAGCGCCAGTAAAATAAGGCAACAGCGTCATCAAAATAAGGAGACAGATTCACCAAAAAAAGGGGACAGCGACACCAAAATAAGGGGACAGCGTCACCAAAATAAGGAAACAGCGTCAGTGAAATAATGGTACAGCGTCACCAAAATAAAGGGACAGCATCACCAAAACAAGGGAACAACGCCACGAAAATAATGGGTCAGCGTCAGTGAAATAATGGTACAGCGTCAACAAAATAAAGGGACAGCATCACCAAAATAAGGGAACAACCCCATCAAAATAAGGAGACAGTGTCAGTGAAATAATGGTATAGCGTCCCCAAAACAAGGGAACAACGCCATCAAAATAAGGAGACAGTGTCAGCGAAATAAGGGGACAGCGTCACCAAAATAATGGGACAGCGTCACCAAAACAAGGGAACAACACCACCAAAATAAGGAGACAGCGTCAGTGAAATAATGGTAAAGCGTCACCAAAACAAGGGAACAACGCCACGAAAATAATGGGACAGCGTCAGTGAAATAATGGTACATTGTCACCAAAACAAGGGAACAACGTCATCAAAATAAGGAGACAGTGTCAGTGAAATAATGGTACAGCGTCACCAAAACAAGGGAACAACGTCATCAAAATAAGGAGACAGCGTCAGTGAAATAATGGTACAGCGTCACCAAAACAAGGGAA
>CM055906.1:27657893-27752893 GCA_029582155.1 Panopea generosa | reverse complement strand
AGTGTAACAAAACTCGATTTTGTTACACTAAGGGTTGCGACTATAGGCCCTAGTGTAACAAAACTCGATAACGCTACACTAAGGGTTGCGACTATAGGCCCTAGTGTAACAAAACTCGATAATGATAAACTTAGGGTTGCGACTATTAGGCCCTAGTGTAACAAAACTCGATAATGCTACACTAAGGGTTGCGACTATAGGCCCTAGTGTAACAAAACTCGATAATGTTACACAAAGGGTTGCGACTATAGGCCCTAGAGTAACAAAACTCGATAATGTTACACTAACGGTTGCGACTATAGGTCCTAGTGTAACTAAGGTTTGCGACTATAGGTGTAACAAAACTTTATAAAGTTAAACTAAGGGTTGTGATTATAGGTCCTAGTGTAACAAAACTTGATATTGTTGCACTTAGGGTTGCGATTGCAAAAATATGTCACAGTTGTTAACCTTTATCTATTGTGCTTTCAGATAAGAAATATAATCTAATGTATAATGCGTTTAATAGAAAAAAGGTACAAATAAACAGTAAATTTGAATCGACATATAAATTTGGTTATCTAATTAAACTACGGTGGCGTTCCTTTGTTGGACATGTGTAGTACGCAGAACGTGAAAAGTTGGTTTTACTGAAAGTATATGCAGTTTCTAATATCCGCTAATCTAAGAGCAGCAACCAATAAAATCACAGGAAATCAGTTGGTTATGGTAATTGTTCTTGTTCGTATAAATAACCCAGGTCCTCCTTGGCAGAGTGGTCTAAGGCGCCGAGTCAAGATCACTTACTTCTAAACGCTAAGGTCGTAGGTTCAAGTCCCGCTCGCTCAAAAAACTTTACTTCCCTCCTACATTAAAACTGGAAATATGAAAAACCTGAAATGTGTTGAAAAACAGTTATTGTCATGTTATCGGATATAGAAGGAAGTAAAACGATGTGTAAATTGGAGTGGTTAACTTGAAATCAAATCCCCATTGAAAAGGTAATACTTTATTCTAAAGACAATATCTTTATATCTGTTTTATATATGCATCGAAGTGAAATAATTATAACTTCATTAGCAGAATATCGCTTAAATTCCGTTCTTTGACGAAATAAAATCATGTAATAACTTAGCCATCGATGTCAAAAATGCAATTGAATATGATCTTGCGTGTAATCTTGAAATATGAGGAAACAACATAAACGTTAAATGAATATTATAAACATACACAATGATATTGCTGTGATCATGAAGATGCTTATGGTACTGGTGATATAATACTTTAGATAAGAAATCACTCATTTGAAAATAGTCAATTTTTCGTGAGGTCATCCAAATGAACTTAACTCATTTAAATATATATACACTTTACAAGAGTTAACAAGTGACGTTCCCGCTACCATCAATGAAATGCTTGCAATATACTATGCAATCTGCAATTTCCTAAAGTTCATAGATAAAGTTGCTCCCTTGCTGGTACCTTGTCTATGTAGCTCACATGGCTGTATTTAAGATATATAGTTAAATACAAACTACAAATCATGCAAGACTTACCAAACCTTTAAATGATTCCTTCTATTATCCTTTTTTTAATCACCAACAGTTGTATATCACCATATTTAATTGAATTATACAATTGTTCCTCTTCTTTATTAAAAAAAATCATGGTGCCACATGAATGAATCATTTCACATGTGTATTATATCACATGAAACAGAAATGATAGTTTTAAATCAAAACTAACGATAGTGCTTTCACCAGGAATGTCATGAATATATATATATATAAGCCTTTTGTCAAATGAAAGCTTTTGAAAGTGACTTAAAATTACCAAATCAAAAAACATTTTTGGTCTTTTTCTTAATTAAATATCAGTAAATTCTTAATTACAACTGATTTATTCATCATGATTTCTGCTTAAATGAAGTTGAAGTGTTTTATCTCCCTCCGTGTATTACATTGTTATAACAGGAACCAATTTTCTAATGATTTTTTCACTTTTTATTTTGTTTTTGATATGCGCGACCTTGACATTGTTCATAATCACCACAATTTATAATTTACAGTTAATACACATGCATGATAAAACACCAACATAAATTAAAGTTTATTATTAGCACAGTCTCTATCACTCAACTTTGTATCCAATGTATGATTTGAGGTATGTGTTAAATATAATTGCAAGTTCTTATTTTCTTTCACTAAAAGTGACAAAAATATCATCACAAAACATGTAACATATCTATGTATTTTAATTTCCCTCCAAATCGTACTAAATGATTCATAATGGGCTATACCAACTTGAATATAGGGATTTTGGGCATATCTGTTATACTGATTATAATGCTTGAATTGTGGTTTAAAATTATTAGGCACATATGTTTATATACATAATTACTTTGATATCAATCAACAACATTATCACATCACTTAATAGTGTTGATAAAACAGTAATTACCTGATAATGATTAATTAAAGACCCTGTAGTCCCTAATGCTAAAGTAGGATGTGATATTGACCCCAGAGTCAACATTCCTGTATCAGTTACAATGTAAACCTTCAGCATTGTTTTACAAACATTTTGCTGTCTGCTATTATCACTGTTCTATTGTTAGACCATATTATACACTCCCAGTTGATAAAACACGCCCTGCAGAGTAACTAATTTACATCCGATAGTCTGATCGGATGTTGGGTCTTTAAGCAAGTAACGTCCAAAGATCATATGACGTGACAGGCACAGTGTTAAATAAGAGATGTAGATGGCATTATCGCAGTTTTCAAGTAGTTGGGATTGGTTGATGCACGAATGATTTATTACAATGCCTGTGTAAATAATACAGATAATGTCGTCTACAAACATTGCATATATTCAACTGTAGGAAGAGAGTTTAATTCAGTATTATGCAGGAGTTTAGGACAGCATGAATAAGGTAAATACTTTATATAGGATATATTACGTTTTTATTATTCAGTTTTTATTAATGTACATATGTGTAATCAGATCCAATGTTAAATGATTTTGAATATTCATACATTTCCTTTTTAAATTTAAAAAACTGATTTACTTCCAATTAACAGCTTGTGATTCAATGATAGCTTGTTTAAACTGTCAAATTGAAAAACTAAATTCAACAAGAAAATGTATGAAAGTGTTTGACAAATTACAATTACATGTATTCAATAACATTAATTAAACATTATTAGATATAATGTTTTACTATGATATGAACCTTTTCAAATATAAATACTAGCCTTTCTCTCTATTATTGAAATAAAGAGACATCTTTCAATCGAGATTCATAATAAAATTGCTCTATAGGAGCTTTTCTAAAAAAAAGAAATTTCAAAAATGTCTGATTTGCATATTAATATGGAAACAACATACAAGTTACGGTATTTTTCCTAAATGCTTTTAATACAGAAAGGCGATTTTACGAGTCGGATAAGAAATAGTATGTCATTGATATTCGGAACTAAGAAATTCTGGTTATACTAAAACGTCTTACTACAACCCTTCAACGTGATATCACTGACCAGATATACACTATCTATCGCTTTATCCATGATATACACGCAACAAAATATATATTTCGGCATGTGAAAAAAGTATATATATATATATATATATATATATATGTAGTTAAAATGAAATATGAAAAATCTACATATATAAATAGAAAACATTGAACGATTGAATGATTAAAAGTGATATTTCCACGTTTACACACTACTGATGATAAACATGATGTGATACGAGATGTGATACGGTTATAGTCACATGAACATGCAAAGATTGGTACTCTGCCAAAAGTGTATACGTACAGATAGTATTTACCATTAATGAAGTCCTTATGCATGTTCAAATGAAATAAAATTATTCCTTGTATCAAAATATATACATGTATATCCTATGTTATTCAATGTCCTGCGCATACAAAACTAAAGGCTACCAGTATATGGTTTAGTGGTTATAATATAGCAAGATGTTACAGGTGTTTTTTTTTAATAGTATTAGTATGTTGTGGAAGGTACGTGTGATGGTGATAATACAATTTAATTGCTGGACTATATAAACATAGAATGCCATTATTATAATTCAGTAAACATACTATCAGAATAGTAATAAAGAGTATCAATTTGACAAATTAACATAATGAAAGATAATGTAAGGTGCTATATCTACTCAGATCGCATGAGAAATCAATCTGTTACAGAGAGGTCCCTGGCCCGAGTCTTATACTTGGTGTATTTTTCATTAGAAGTAGATGTGAGACTTACGTTTAAAAATATTTATATACTTTGAGATAAATATACATTAATGTGAACTCTATGTCTAAATATTATTTAAATAATCAATAATAAGGGAAGTAAATGCCATATTTACATTTGTGATTAGCAAACTATAAAAAGACATATTTGAGTGTACGTATATCTGTGTATTGCTTGATCAATGGTCATGCAATATTTTATCAAGATAAAGGTATCCCTACAAACGATACAATACGATATATATTATTATTATTGAAAAGATGGTGAAATGTATGAGAAATGTGTAACCGTATATATGTATATAAAGGGAGATAATTTAATTCACAACAACGGAATTTACGATTTTTGGGATCTTTTCAGATGCTCATTCACAATGCATGATATATATATTGAGATCATTATTTGTGAATAACCAAGACATAAATGTACAGACCAGACTACGGCGAGGGCGCCTAGCTACAATGCAAACCATAGATACAATATCAAGGCCTCTGCCAAACCAGTAAAAAAAAAAAAAAAAAAAAAAAAATATATATATATATATATATATATATACTAAAACATACTAACATTTACGGGGTATCGGTCTATCTAAGACCTTTCCTGTGGGGTCCTTATGGATTGTGAGGTCTATATAGGACCTCGCAAAATAAAGCCCCTTAAAATTAATCATTTATCTTACTAGAGGTGAAATATGTGTAAAGTGCGCAATTAGGTTTTATATCAAATTTGAAATTGAGATGTCTCCCTTACACCATTGCCGCAATCGCCTATGCTCGACAGGCCAAGAATGCCATAAACTCGGAGATGTTCCGCATGAATATCAATGTATGCGGAATATCTCGGCATTTTTCATTTCCCGCTAAATATTTGTCATTTTGGTCAAGTTTACCATCAAAGGCTTTATTTGGTACATTCAAATATGGAAAAAGATATAAAAGACACATTATAGTTGTCTTTAAACTTTTGTAGTAATATTACAAAAAAACTTTGGCGTATGAGCTTTTGGGAATAAATGTAAATTCTGCATTAGATTAATTGTAAATATATTCAACGTCGAAAGCTTTCAACGAAAGAGGCATTTGATTTGTTATAAACCTATGGGCACCTCATTAATTTTTGTGATTAATGGGGTAATATGAGTATTGGCAGATTGTAAAATTCCATTGTGTATAGACCATAATAATGCTCCTCTGCCTATCGTCATTATTTATTGAAACCTGATTCATTTTTTAAAACTATTGATTTGATTCTTTTAAAAGGAATTTAAAAGCTTTGGTAACAGAAATAGCAAGACAGGGAAAATAATATTGTAATGTGAACATTAATATGTATTAAAATGGCATAAAACATATTAAATGGCTGTCTGTTATATCTAGTTACTGCAATCATAAATAACTTAACAAAAACGTTATCACATACCAGCTTGTGAGGTAATGGTACCTTGTAATACTTCCTGCAACAAAAATGATAACAATTTATGATTACAAGTTCATTTACAGTGCGATCTAGTGTGTAAAGTCCTTAAAAAAAATTATACTCCACACTTTCTGTTTATTTTCTGTTTATCTCTGTCAAATATTGGCCCATTTAATTGCTCATCCCTGGAACCATTAATTGTTTGCTTTTTAGATTGGTTCTATGGCGGATTCGATATATCAGCGAAATATCTCGCAAACTGATCAGGACTGAATGTGGTCTGTCATTTCTCTTGAATTTATTTAAAGATTTCAAAAACTTACGAAGCGATTGCTTACATTGATTTGGTAACTTTGCCTTTTTCTTTGTTATAAAATTGACATTTCGCACTGCGTTTGGCTTTAACAAAATAAGTTCTATACTTTAAATTGTAAGTTGTTTTTTCGATAGAGTTATCAGACTTCAATTCGCGATTAAATGTTAGAATAATATTTTAGCCTCACAAGATGAATTACCAAACGATGGTACTTTACGCTTCTTAGGTTGGGTACTAAATGTCCACCCAAAACACTGGAATGAAATATTATGAACAACATCTGAAATTTTATTGATAAACTGGCTAATGTCAAACTCTGCATATCTAATGTAATATTTCCTTCAGATTCCCTCATATTAATAATAGAGTTGGCTATTTTCTTACCTACCTTAGAGATCGCTAATAGCTCTTTTTCCCCGCAGAAAGTATTACGGACTGAATGAATATAGACCATGTTTATACAAGATTGAACACTTAATATAGTCAGTTAATAAAGTATGAAACTTTAATACTGCAAAATACTGCAACGCTGGCAATATTGTAAAAATATGGTTTTTCTTTATATACTGTATTATACCCAAGTGTTGAACATTTGTTTATAATTATATAATAGCTAAATTTGTATTCTACTTCCTTGGCAAAATGAAGAGATTTTACCTATTAATTTTGTGAAAATAGAAATTAGTAATACATCCGAAATGCCAGTTTAAACCCTACAATCGTAGCTAAACCTGGATAAACTAATATTTAAGAAAATTATATTATATGCTACAACCCTGGCAATAATAAAAAAATATCCTATACACTGATGTTTACAAGTATGATGGTTCATTCACTTGTCAATCCGGGATAACCAGGCCACATGGCTCTAAACACTGGCTGATGAATAATGACTTTAGACATTTAGACAACCTGGCTCTAAATTCTGGTAAACAAACGTCGGCCACTTGGCTCTGACGTTATATAAATACAACTGACTCAAACTGAAAAACAACAACAACACAAAACACAATTCAATGTTGGTTTTTATCTTGGCTTATACAACCGAAAGGATTTCCTCTGCTATCTATGTTGAAACCCGTTGTTCATTGGAGAAAACACCCTGGGACTGCAGATATTGCAAATTTGTAAAACTTCCAGTTTTAATTTTTTTGTTCGACCACGTTTCGGGTTTTACAAAAGTCTCGACTTTGGGGCGTTTTGTAGCGTATAATTTTACTCTTTTATTGTCCGACGTTGTCCAACAATAAACATAAGAGTAAAACTAATAGTATGCAACCGCTAAACCTTGATTTGCGACAGCTGTAGTGTGTTTGCCAAGTTGAAATCGGACCCTGGTCTTGGTATGTTACAAGATGGCGAAATGTTTCCAGCTGAGGTTTTCCAACTTTTCTGTAAAATACCCCACTTTCTAAATTATCCATATCGCCAATATGGTGATTTCCACATAGACTAAAGGTTAACTAACCAAGTTGCCCACAATATCTGGCGCCCTGGCCTTGGCTAAGCTAGGATGTTTAAATCGATGTATCACTTTCAAAAAAACATCTGTCATTGTTGAGGCAACCAGCTGTTGTTGTTGTTGTAGTAAAGCATTATGGGAGCCTGTTACTAGGTTACTAGATACATAACATCTAAAGAATTCATTGCTGATAAGTTTAATCGCTAAAAAAAATTTTTTATAATGTATGCAATATTAATACAAAGGTATGAAGTTGTAGTTTTATATTTGTTCTTTTAATTTATGAACTTTATTGCAATACTTTAATACATTTACAGCGTTTAATCACTGTTTTAATGGTGATGGTACTGTGAATTTTTGAATAGTGGAATTTATTGCAAGTTCCCAGCATTTGCTAGAAGACGTTCCCGCAGTTTTTTATGCAGGATTTCTCACATATTTAATTCGGTACGACGTTCACGAAGTCATTTTCCGGGAGTCCTTATTAAACTATTGTTGGATTCCAGCACTTTTATTTGCACTCATTGGCCCCGTATTGCCAAAAAGATATATATTTAAACATGCAAAACGGGATTTCCTAAGGGAAAAGGGATTTCCGAACTTTCGCTATGTCAAACTGAAATAGATTTCCCGCTTAAAATTGCAATTTATTTTGTGACATATTAAATGAATCATGTGATTTCATTTTGATTTCAATTTGGTCCGTCATGTAGGTTTACGCGTTGTAAAATGTGTTTCATCTTAGAAAGGGACTGAATGATTATGTGAAGGTCGTCAAGCAATATTTAAGTGCTGTATATTTAAAGAACAGGGATTTTGTTTCAAGTTTACCAATCCGACTTAAATATTGATTTTGTCATGTTTTGGTGGATTTGATACATCAAACCATTCGTATTTTCTAAAAGTTTAAGACATTTATAATTTTTTACCTTTATATTAATATAATATTGGTATATCTGTCTTTTGATTGACAAAAGATTAAAGAAGTTATTGCAGTAAAACTAAGTTTGATGTAGCGAAGAATAGTTAATCTAATTAAAATAACCAAACCTTGTCTATTACATTACTCATTGCAACGCTGATAAATCTGATTAAATTGTACCCATGTGTCCATAAACAAACCGTATATTAAGTTTGTATTTCAACTAAACTTCATAACTGGAATTATGTTTTGATATATCTTAACAATTCGCAGGTATATGTTGTTTCGACAGCTATCATCAAGATCGCAACAACATAATATATAATAAGTTAAGTTATGGGCTTTTCCAGTACATTAACATGGAATTGTAAGAATATTAAGACATGCCTTTTGGATAGTCTCCTATTTCATGAATTAGACCAGGTACACTTAATTTGCATTACAATTTAATAACTATGCATTGTATATCTTATTTACTGCCAGAAAATACACTTGACCTATGGGTCGTTCCAAATAATATGCCGTTAGTGATCAGTATGATTCTTATGTATTGCTATGTTGATTTCTTACAATAACTGATTCACTGTTAAAACACATGTTGACTTGAATAGATGTAAACCACGGAATTAAGATACGCTATTTAATCTGTTTCTCCGTGGTTTGCTGTAAAAAAATCACAGGGAACTCCACCAGTTGTAAAAAAATATGCATTCGTGTTCCAGTTAAGTTATCAAGATATTATACTAAATGTGTTTTACATATTTTAGTAAGATCAATGAATTCTTTCCAGTTTGAGGGCAAAATGACCATATTTGATGGAAAAGCTGAAGATACTTTTTTGACAATAAACATATCCACAAGATTTCAACGGTTTTGAATACCTTTTGGTCTACTTTTGCCTTGGCCAAGTTCTTAGCCATCACTTGACTGTTAATTACTCCTTTACTCCTAACTCTAGAATATGACTGACATCATGTGTTTAGGAAGGTCATAAGCCGTACCAGATATTTAGATCTGAGCAAGAAGATCAGAAAACAGTTCATGTTGTAAGAACTGTGGTAAATCAACATTTTTTTGGTATTCACTATGCTTTGCTTTAATACATGTACTTGATATTCTTGACCAATTACAATCATTACACACTGCTTGTTTGGTATTTGAGTTCTATTTTGATTGATATACTATAAAGTTACCTT
Source organism: Panopea generosa (assembly GCA_029582155.1). Classification (NCBI taxonomy): domain Eukaryota; kingdom Metazoa; phylum Mollusca; class Bivalvia; order Adapedonta; family Hiatellidae; genus Panopea; species Panopea generosa. Next base: position 27,743,325 of record CM055906.1, on the reverse strand, counting down.
TCAAACTCTACCTAAACATAAAGTTTTGTTTCCTTCGACACTCTCATATTTGCTAAATACAATTATCACCAACGTGTATATTACGTGCGGTAATAGATTGCAAGCTATAGGTACCCTTTCTTTTCTCTCTCAGAACATATCATTGTATTTAAACCAGACAATAAATGAAGACATTCGATTTAGTCTTTCTTTAAAATGATAACAGCCGATATTCTTAAACATGCACTAGTAGTTGCTATAATAATTCCAACAATTCCTATTGGCATTTTAATAGGACTTCAATAATTAGTTTAGCTACCTTATATACATTTAAATGATTTAGATATCAGATCATATCAGCTACATTTCTGTTCAAACTAAACTTTGGTTCAGATTTTAAACCGTCAGATTCGGCAAGCAAAACTGATTTTCCAAGAGTTATTATTTAACATATACAGGAATTTAATCATTGTATTTATTTCCTTAGTCTTGCGGTACAACTGTTACAGTTTTCAACTGAAATATATTTAAACATTTATATATTACCCTCTTTAGAATGTCTTTTATAAGTACTGCTGCGCTGAGAAATGACAGAAAGCCTATTATACATTTGTCTGGAAATGCTCCAGATATAATAATGATAAAATATAACTGCTTACTGGTGAAGAAGATGTTCAGTGTGAAAGTTTATTTTTTCATTTTAATTATTCTATACCAAAAAGTGGCCCAGCTTTATATTTCATATTATTGCATTCTGCATCATGTAATTTAGTGCATGGACCATACAATACAAGAGTCTGAAGAGAGGTAACCAGTTCTACTAGGCTAAGTGACTATTGCCGTTTAGCCTGACGGATATTTATGCCTAATTCAATATTTTTTTGTGTTATTTTCAATACCAATAATTTTAGAGCTACCAAGTCCGGGTGTGACTTTAATATAATTTTCTTTTCTTCAGTGCTGTATTTTCTGTTGCTGGTAACACATTGTGTTTATCATCATTTCTCAGAGACAGTTTCAATGATTGATTTGACACACCCATCTTCAATTTGATATTATTTGTTAGGGTTTTAGAAATGAAAGGTTTTGTGATAATGGTGTAGGGGATGTAAGTCTTATTTGATAACCTGATTTCGCAATTTAATTTATGCTTATGATATATTGATTAATTATCATATTTTGTAATTTCAATACAAATCAAATTCAATGTTAAATATGAGAGGTCCCATTAGATTTCCCAAACATCAGGTAGTGTTTTATTCCACGTATCGTATTGCTACAACCTTATTATACAAATATTTCAACGACCAGCGCGTTCAATGTGCTAGGACCTTAGTGGTGAAGCTTAACTGTTATTGTGATACACTGCTGTAATGCCGTTGGACAGACCTTATGTTACATTTATTGTCTGACTATCTCTACATGTGAAGAAGCATAACCTCTAAAATGTTGATACATACAGCACATCTATTAAATTACATGCAGCTGCATTTTGTACAAAATACCGAAAATAGGCATGTAAGGCCAAGTTCATTCGAAAAAGTATATATTAATATACTCATAAATAAGAAAATATACAGTAGATCTTTGTGTGTATGATGACATGAAGTAAACATTTTACCTTATTTTGATCAATATCCTATAATAAAGCTAAAAATCTAATAAAAGAATACGACATATTTTGAAAAATTTCCTCTTCAATATTTGATTCAATGAACTTAAGGGATGATACACATCATTTCATACACATTCAAAGATATATTTAAAATGAATCAGATCTATTGGTAAAATATATAACAAATATCTTAAATATAAATATTGTTATTTTTTTTTTTGTATATATATATATATATATATATATATATATATATATATATATATATATATATATATATCAGTTCCAGCTTAAAATTTTGTGCATGATACTATTTTGTGACCTTTGGCCTTTTAAGTCTGTGAAACTAAATGTATACCTGGTATTTGCATCAAAACATAAAAAAAATGTTGTGCTTAAGTTTGTATAATGACATTCGACACGTGTTACAAAAACCTTATGAGTTGCCTTGTATAAGGCTAAAACAATTTAATAGTATGTCATATTTTGAGCAAATTCTTCAATATTTCAGTTGTTGACCTTTGGCCCAATGCCCTCATTGAATGATACTTGTTATTATTTTATACTCTTGTCATTAGTAATTTAAGATAAACCAGTAGCGATGGTCAAAACAATAAACAGATGTCTTAAATATGAATGCTTTTGTTATTATCTCGTCCAGTTAACACTTTTGCTTGTGGTGGCCTTTGACCTTATAACTCAGTCAAAAGGTAAAATATTTTTTGGCAACCGATTGTTTCTAATGTAGGTTATAGCGGTTAACTCATTTAGCTCGGTTGCCGTTCATAAACACGCCGTACATCTTACATCAATTTCTAGCCACATATATGAAAAATTTCACCAGACTATGTGCGTCCTTTTAGTCTGAGCTGTTAATCTGTTCTTGCGAGTTATGCACATAAACGGGCTGGTTTTCTGGTGATTGAATTGATTAGTACCGTATGGGATGTACTGATTTCACCACAGGGCATTAGCCCGAGGGCAATTATGAATTCCTAGCCAATAATCATCTCCAGGCCCGGCTCTCTCGTGTCTGTAATACACATGTTCGGTTGCACTACTCAAGGGGAGTAATTACAACTGACGGTCGTATACTATAGCTAAATAGTTAAAATAAATGAAATAAAATTTAATTCAAACTCGAGATTTGTAAGAAACTCGGGAATTCGAACGACAAAATCGAGATACGCGGGGTCTTCAATCATTGATTTTTTTCACATATGCCGATTCTCGATTTCAGTATCTTAAATATATATATAAATCACGTCAAGCTCTTTAGATAACTTATGAAACCGAACACACCAAACGAAACGGAAACGACGTCCCACGTTTGCCCTCTCGTGAAATTTGACGCCAAAAGAAACGGGCCGATTATGACCTGCGCGTGAAGTCAATAACCTGCTTAAAACATGTTCATTTTTGTTACTAAATAAAGTAATATGTGTATTATGATAATACAATTCCTTTATCAATGTGAGTTGCACTGGCCTCTGTTTAAACTTATTAAATGTTTGTAGCAATACATAATATTACACAAATAACTGCATGTACATACATAACAAAAGTCACCGAATTTATCGAATATATTACGTATATATAAAGTTTTACGATGTGTGTTACGTATGCTATCCAATTTTTCCAAATCTTTGATAACATTATGGATTGAAAGTATTTTAGAACTAAAAAATATGAATCCAACAGAGACTAGGCTAATCGATAAGCACATTTAACTTTCACAAAGAACAAAAACAGTAAAATGACAGCGTGTCTGACTATCAATCCAGGGGTCGCGAGTTCGAATCCCCGCCCAGCCAGAGTCTCCTTTGCGATATACTACGACCTTGTGCCTCATTTTATCATTTGTCTCTCACCATTGATACAATTAGGATTGTTATCAGTTACTTGCGGAGATGGGTGTGCTCGAGTACTCGTTAACATTTCAGGATCCAAGAAAAGAGTGGTTCAGATTAACTGATCGTCTGTTTACCCTGGATGGCAGAACATGACGCTAAGCATTCAATCAATCAATCAATCAATCAATCAATCAATCAATCAATCATTCAATCAATCAATCAATCAATCAATGATTCTGAGGTTTTCCTCAACATGAAAAAGTTGATGCTAGTATGACATATAAAAATATGTGTTGAACGGATTGTGCAAGTGTACGTTTCGTATGTCACTTTATCTGAATATATTATGAACAAAAAAGTGTAAAATGGTACATGGAGGTGAGCCTGGCTAAGCATTGTTTATTTGAATGTAAACTCGTTACAAAAATGAAAGTTTTCGTTTTGGTGAATTGATAAAAAGTTCCCCTTTAATTTCTGAGTAGTGATTGTTTGTAAAAAATATTTCTTAACTTTCGATATGTTCTTGCATATAACTACACTAAAATGAAACAACCTTCATTTTTTTCCAATTTTCGTTCTGTTATTCTGCTGCTCTGCTGTTTTTCCTATATTCCTGATATGCTTAAGATACTGTCAACAAAAGGTATAAACTGGTGCAGAGAGGCGAATCCGGATCGTCATCTGTTAATTTGAACGTGAATAAGGTAAAAAATTGAGAAATTTCATTTCGGTGAAGTGAGAAAAGTTCGCCTTTAACTTCCGGGCTAAGATTGTTTGTAAACAATACATTTCTTTCGTCTTCCTGTATGTTCATGCATGTAACTTGACTAAAATTGATCATAAAAGGCAACATTCATTTATTTCACTATTCTCAGTCTCTCGTGGAATGAGCACACTGGAATAATGAAAAAAGACGCATGATCATTAGGCTGGAACACGTTATGTACGTGTGCTCATCTAGCTAAAGACATTATGAACAAAAATGGTGTAGTACATGGAGGTGAACTCGGATAATCATTGTTAGTTTAAACGTCGATTCTATGAAATAATAAGAGTATTTTCCTTTTGGTCAAATGAGAAAGGTCCCTTTGACTCTCCGGTAACGATTGTTTGTAAAAAAAGACTTCCCGTGTGTTCATGCATGTAACTGTATTAAAATAAATGATAAAAAAAACAAAAACTTTTTTTTCATTCTGCTATTCTGTTGTTCTGTTGTAAAAATGAAAAAAATAAAAAAACGTTAGTGATAAATTGCTATTCTACTGAAGACATTATATCAAAAAGGTTTAAGATGGTGGAGAGTTGAACCCGGAACATCCTTGTTTAATCTAAATTCGGTAAAAAACTGAGAATTTTCATTTTGGTGAAATGAAGAAAAGTTCATCTTTAACTTTAACGTTTCTTAAGCCTTCCTATAAGTTCATGCACGTAACTACACTGAAATAAATAAAAAAAAAAAAACTTTTTTTTTCAAATTTTTAATTGTTGTTATTCTGCTAAAAATGAAAAAAAATTGTTTTGCTAAATTATTGTTCTGCTGAAAACACTATAAGCAAAAAGGTGCAGTGACGGGAATCCGTATCATCATTGTTAGTTTTAACGTAAATTCGGTGAAATTTTCTTTTTCTTTTGGTGAAATGAAAAGAAAAGTTCCCCTTTAATTTCCGGGTTGTGATTGTTTGTAAAAAAAACAACGTTTCTTAAGCATTCCTGTTAGTTCATGCATGTAGCTGTACTATTAGAAATTATGTTTTCCAATTTTCATTCTGCTACCCTGCTTTCTACTCGCATGAATGATAATTGTTCATTCTGCTATTCTGCTGTTCTACTGGAAAAATTATTCTTTTATAAATTGCTATTCCGCTGAAGACTATGCAGGCAAAAATGTGCAGCGAGGAGAAATTTTAATGTTGGTGTAATGAGAAAATGTTCCCCTTAAACGTTCGCGTTGTGATTGTTTGTAAAAAAACACGTTTCTTAAGCCTTTCTGTCATTCATGCATGTAACTGTGCTAAAGTAAATGATAAAAACTACCTTCATTTTTTTTCCAATTTTCATTCTGCTACTCTACTAACTTTACCGAGCCATGGAGATCTTTCCAATTGATAAATCATAAATATATTTTATATTAGGTCTGTTAAACAATCGATAATCAACGCAGGCACATACAGTTTTAAAATATTTAATTAAATTATGTTTAAAATCACCATTTTAAAACCCCAAATCACGATTTAGATATGAAGGGCTATCGTGAATATGTTCAACAAATACGTTTCTGTGGGAAACTCATCTGTTGTGTCAATGATGATTATGTTGCAATAGAGGTGCATTTATTATCTAACGATGTATAAAAAAATTAAACTCGATCAAATGTTACCAAGTTACATTCATTTGAAAGGCGGTCAGACAAATCTCCTATATTATTATAGTTATTGAAGTGTTTGAAATGTTATACCTTAGTATATAATAATCAATAACAATCGCTATTAGTTTTCAAACATGTGAAATTCAAACATTATAAATGTGTGTAAATTGCGGGTGGGTAGAGATATATCGCAAAATATTATACTTTGGATGTTGCTTAGCAAAAGAATAACGCGATGTATACGATTAAAGAATTAACGCTTAAAAGCGATTAATAAAATAAGCAGAAGAAGAAGCAAACACAGATGAAAAAGATTCAGCAAATTTAAGTTAAGTGTTGCTATAAAAATGGAATGTTCGCACAGAATTGTTATCCATACAGTTGATTATCATAAAAAAACACATAAATGTAATAAATAAGAAAAAAACAAGATGCACTGATAAACTACCAGACAAACCATACTAAAATTAACAAAAACATAAACATAAACATAATAAAAACAATTTATAACGCAATTACTTAATGTCCCATGCCATGACCGGTTAGTTCAGTCGACGCCGTGAACAGGACGTTAATTATTCATAAACAAACACACTTTAATGTTTTTCACAGTAACATACCAATTATTCGAATACTGAATTATCCTTAAGTGAACAAAGTAGGTAATCCGATTCTGCAAGTTATTTGCATTTTACCTTAAGTGTTTATGCATAATTTATAAAACGCAGGGACTTTACCTTTTCCTATATGTTATGTCGCATTTGTATCCGGGTACTCTGGTTACTGTCTCGTTAAATGTTGTGGCGACAAGAAAATAGTAATTTGACAGTATTTGACAGTGTTTATGCGGTCAATATCTATAATTGAAATTAAAAATTATTTATTCTAATCATATGCAAACAAGATATACCAACTACAATATATGCGTCTTATTTATTTTTGTTGTTAATTTAGTTAATACTAAATCATTTTAACTCAAATATGCATAAAGCTCAGAACTTAGAGTTCGCTTTCTGGCTAGAACCAGTATAACGTGTTGTATAATAAGAGGCATCGGGTCGAGCTGGGTACCGAACCGGCAACCTCTTGCGTGAACGGTCATAACACTACCGCCACAATTTATTAAATTAACATCAATTGCTGCTTAAATGACAAAACTCTACTTTTCTAGCTTGCAATATTTGACTAGTTTGCTCATAAGTACTAAAGATTAGAATGTACAATAGTATTAGGTGTTCTGTGGCGGCAGTGAATAGTCGGTGCTGGGGTCTTCAGGCATGTGGTATAATAACACTCATGGACAGTCTCAACAAACCCCCGGGTCGTCTGTGTTGTTTTATTGGTTGCATTTTGTGTATAATTTCCCTTTTATCCGATAGTATCCACTATTGCAAAAGCAGTCGGCAGGTAAGGTAGGTGTTGTGATTTTCTAGTAAAACGATATTCCTGTTACATTTGTTGCTACCACTCCTTTCGATTAATTCTAAAGATTATTTTAACTTCTTATTAACCTGCCAAACACGGTATCAGTTGAGTGAGAGTGGGGTGCAAATAATTTACATAACAAATCGAGACTCTAGGATACCAGTTGTATTACTTCAAAAACATGTAATGATTTTTTGTTCAGCTATAAGGATAACATGTTGACATTTCTTCGTATAATATACCAGTGAATCTAATTATAAATTTATCCTCATATCCAATGTCAGTAAACTAGTGGAAATCATTTGTATTTAACCTTGTGTTTCTATACGATATTTTGTAATTTCTTTGTAAAATATGTCGGTGAATCTATATATAAGTTTATTCTGAGAAGCAAAGTCAGTAAACAACTGCTGGAAATCATTTGCATTTAACCTTGTGTTTTTATACAGTACTATGAAAGGAATTACAAACAAATATCCTAAGGACAATATTTTGACATTTCTTCGTAAAATATGTCGGTGAACTATAAATAAGTTTCTCGAGAAAAGCAAGGTCCGTAAACAACTGCTGGAAATCATTTGCATTCTACACCTATAATGTAATAAGATATTTCTCTTTACATGACTTTAATGGTGATGTGATTTATAGACAACATACTTTTTTCCGCTTGACGCTTTTTGTCCGCAGAAAAAAATATACATACTTTGAATTTGTCCGCATGATGCACTTTGTCCGCCCAAAATTTGGAAAGAAATAATAAACTTTTGTCCGGATGATACCCTTTATATGCATACATTTTAGAATAATGTTGACGTTTGTTCGCACAACAAATTTTGACCTCATATGTGATATAATATTGAACAATTTTGTATGCGTGAAAATTTTGTCCATGTTATTTTAACAAATGACGCTTTTTGTCCGCAAGGCATTAAATCAATATTTAGAGGATCGTAGATGAAAGTTTAGTCATTATTGAATTTATTAAACGGTTTTATTTTTGTATAGTATATATACATAGCATGCGAGGCTCAAATCCAAGATGGCCACCAAAGTGACGGCCAAACGTGAAATTTATGTTATATATAATCTGACAGAAAACACTGCAAAGTGTTAAAATTTAGATAAATTGCGTAATTTGAAGCTGTATGGCATGTTAAGATACGTAAAAAGACGATTGATTCATGTACAATAAGTTTAAATAAGGGACAAAATGGGGCAGGATAAAACAAGGAAAGCAAAGTTTGACTGGTAGGAATAAGTTTTGAATTTAGTTGAACGTTCGGTAGATTAACGTTATACAGTTATAGCATTAGAAACATAAAATAAGCAACAGAAACAAAGGGAAGAAAGCAATACATATAGAATTAAAGTAGTTCGCGGCGTTCCTATCTTATTTTTTTACATTTTGGCGTAATTCATCAAAAATCTGTATAATTATGCTATGAAGTCTCAGCTTTCGTTTAAGCTTTGTTTTCTTTTGATATAGTACCGCAATTTCTCATTTACAGCGTCCCTTGGTGGAACGTATTTTTCGGACAATCTTCGCCGTTTTTCCCATGTAAAATAATCAATATTAATTCAAAATTGTTTATATTAACATTATGTAATTACTTACGACTGTTAACAAATTTATTTTATTATTGGAGTTTAACATCCGTTTTAACATATTTAAATTAAATATGGCATATCCAGTTTTACTGGTGTAAGAAAACATCAGAATGAATCCGATTAGAACAACCATTCTTCCGTAAGTATATTTATTGAGTTAAATTTCAGCTTTTAGATTCTATTGATAAAAAAATAAAGCAATACTCTATCAGTGTTCTATCATGTTTTGTTTTTCATATATTCCCTATTTATAAATATTTATCTATTTCTTTATAAATTTATAATTTACTTTCGCTGATTACACTTAAGTTGCCATCTTATTAAAAATAAAAAAAGTTTATACAATATCGCTGAAATTAACAAACAAGTTCTATTTACTGTTTTATTTATTTTAAATTTCATAAAGTAAAACAATAAAGTGAAACAAAATACCGGAAACTGTCAATATGTCAGGAAAGTCTCGGCGAGTATCGCTTGTTATATATTCCGGACATTTCCGATAGCGATTACCTGTAGTAGACGAAATATAGATATTAAAGCAGACGATCCGTGCAAAGAGTTATGGGTAATCGTTTCGCCATTCATAGCTTATCGACGGTTTCGGTATACATCGCTGTCTATCTCGTCTTTTATAAGTTTATTCTGTTCAATCACGCGTAAAATCTTGGTGCCCAGAAGAAATTTGACTTTAAGGAAGATATAGTATTAGTCTTGGTAGTAGTAGCATTGACATAAACAGAGATAAGAGTGACTGCAGGTGCTTATTTAAATTTCGAATGTCACATTTGGCGTTTTTCAAATATACGAAACAACTCTTCCTTGACCAATAAACATAATTTTGTGTTTATTTTTTTACTATTTTAGGGGGATAATTTTCTCATTTTAGTCCATTTCTGAAGTAAAGAAAATATTTGTAGTAGTAGTAGTAGTAGTAGTAGTAGTATTAATAGTAGTAGTAGCAGCAGAAGTACTTTTAGTAGTAGCAGTAGTAGCAGTAGTAGTAGAAATAGTATTATTTGTAGTAGTAGTAGTAGTATTTGTAGTAGTAGTAGTAGTAGTGGTGGTCGTTGTGGTGGTGGAACGTTAACTGTCTTCGTAGTGGCTCTGATAGGACTTCGAGAAAGGCTCATTGTGTAACATAGTTCTGACAGTGTGCCACTTTACTCAGTATTGACGGGCAAATGACAATGAACCGTAATGATGTATATAAATCATCAGAGAGACTGTTGCTGGATGGGCTGGGATTCAAACTCACAACTCCTGGACTGATAGTCAGACGGGTTTCCGACTGAGCTTACCGGGCCTGACCCAGCAGTATTAGAATAATTCGAAGTGGCATCAGTGGTAGTAATCATATATTTTTGATCTTTAAATGGAGGGTCTTGGATCGAATGAGATTAGCTCAGTCGGCAGTGCGCCTGACTATCAATCCAGGTGTCGATATTTCATTTTAACATGGCCAAGCATTCCTGATATAAAGGAGTTTGCGTGCATTAAATACAATTGTTTTGTAAATGTAAATAATGCCCCCACTGTGTCTTGATGATATCTATTGCGTGTGTCATCTTCAGTTAGATTGATTTGTAAATGGCACGTATGTATGCAACCCATTAAATGCTTCTTTATGTTTGAAAGATATTTTGTAAATGGTTGAAGTGCAATTTATTTTATATATTTGTGGTAATCTGAGACATAATTGCCAAGCGTATTTTAATTTCGTTTTTCTGTTAATATGTCGAGAGATAATACAAGTTTGTTCGCTCCCCATCTCCATATGCTGTTCTGTAAATGGTATATACGTAATAACGAAACCAATTGTACATGTCTGATCAACATTCATTGTACCACATTCATATCATTCACACAAACAAAACGTTAGGGCTTTAAAGCACTGTACCATATTGAATACAGGTGCACATACGTACTTATCTGGATTTAGACAAGTTTAGATTTAAATGAAATTGTATAAAGTAGGGTAGGACAGTTCGCTCCAATACCGGATATGTTTATGTACCAAGGTATGTTATAAGCTGTCACAAATATATTAGTAAATTCATATCCCCGCTCAAAAGATCAATGGACAAAATTGATATACATTTGTATTTAGCTACTTGAACCCCGCATTCTAATGCCTAAAAAGTAACATCATGTTGTAGTGTGATTGTTTTTCTTTTATGTGAGGGTTGACATAAAGAGTAGTATAAACAATAAGTGAAGGAACAGATGAACACATTTGAAAGTTGACAGTGTCGGGGTGGTGGCTAGAGATGTTACGGTGGAACATTTTAATATAGATAACATATTCACTTGTATTGAACAAAAGAGCAAAGTGTCTTGTCATAACTAAATAAAGGAATTTGGAACACCAAGACCACGGGTCCATTGTTTAAAACACCTGCTGTAGGACTTCTAACTTGGAGTTTGTCTTGGTACTACATAAATAAATACAGCGTAATACATGCATCTGAGGTATTCCGCCGTGAGGAAAATTGGCTGTCAGGTACACATTCAAGTTTGTCATGTTAACAGTGGCTCTCTTCAACGGAGTAATCGAAACATGCACGACATTGGACATTCTGAGGCCTAGTTCTTCTAAAATATCTCGTTATAACTAGCGTTAACAATATATATAGTATCGGGTATTTCACATATCGTGTAGTGACATCTTAGCTCTCTGTTGAAAGTTCTGTAGACATTCAGTTCAAAGTTCAGCAGACAGTTACAGTCCGTGATTTGGGTATGTAAATGTTTACGATTCAAGTTGCTATGGGACACAACTAAACTTTACTGCGCAAATGTTTGCAGGGTGTGTATGGTCATACGTTATTGAATAAGTATTGTACGTTGAAAAACTTATTCAAAAAATCAAAAATGAGATAATTCATTAAAAAAACATCTACGTTTGATACATAGAAAAACTGTATTGAAAAATATGACATTTCAACTAAATAAAGCAAATATTTTGCGCTAAATATTAACATATACTATCTCTTTTGCAAACTTTGTGTAGACAAACACCGAATAACAGCCACAACAATAACAACAAGAGCAACCACAATGTGGGGGAAAGATTCGAACCCGAACCCGACGTGGTGCGTCGTGTTTGGCCATGTTCGAATTTAATACTCATCCGGACAATGTTACGGTCTGTAGAATCAGACACTTGGTTTAAACATTTTATTCAATTCAATTCTACATACGTAATTGGACATTCCATCTCCATTTTTATACCAATTTAAACAGCACTATCTGAAAAACTTGTCTCTTCTTTCGGACTTTTAAATCAGGTGCTTGGGGAAAATCCCTATAAATGTAAAAAAATAAATTAAAGAGGTATATAAACTTGATATTGAAGATCTGCTGATATTCACATGCGGATAGTACTCTATTAGTACTCGTTACATTTGCATTGTTTCAATAATTGTAATGTATGAAAAGGCAGGTTAATTTGTTTGCATGATGTGGTCGGTCTACCTTTAATCAACAAAAAGCGGCACGTCTTTTATTTATTTTGTTTAACTGTTAAAAGAGATGATTAAACGTAAATTGATTTTCGTTGTTCCAATAATTGTCATGTATGAAAACCAAGTTTATTTGATTGCACAAAGTGCAAAATATCAAGAACATGAAACAAACGCACAAAATTTTACTTCTTTACCAAAAAGCTAATTTGTCTTAGCTAAGAAATATTTACACTTAATGAAATAATATATAAGCGTAATTTAACATGCATTGTTGATAACCGTTTTCAGACGTTTTATTCATTATAACTTATAAATTAACCACTTCATTTCTAAGTTTAAATGCTTGAGCTAAATATTTTGAAGTTATTTTTTTAGGTTCTTTTCATTAGGTTGTCAAATTAGTTAAATGTTGGCCATTACAGTACTCCACCATATTTTTTTTTAAAATCAGAGTTTTTGTGTGTATTTTATCTATGTAAAACATCTATCAATTACTTACGGATTTTATTTTTCTGGAATAAATGCATGTTCTGGCCTGCAGTGTCTACGTATAGCTACGCCGGTGTATCTGTTGTTGGGAGTAAATTGTAATATCTAAAACACCATTTTCTGCAGGTTACGTTCTAGTAAGTGTTCTTAGGGATTCAAATCGGGTACCTCTTATGTACTGAAAATCCATAAAAACTTGCACACAACTCTGATTAACATCTCATTGTACGAGATATGTATAGATATACCCTTAATTTAACATGTATTACACTGTGAAACATTCCAGGTAATGAATGTTTGTGGTTGTATGAAGGTCACAGACAGCAAATACGGCGACACTTGTTTTAATTGTTTCTAAAGTTTATAACGAAAATAGTTTCAAAGATAATCAAGATAATAATCAAACTCACAGTAGTGTATCTAAGTTAAATGATATATGATTCACTAAAATCACACTTTTAAAGCGGTGTCCATATCATAGACTCTTTGTGAATAAACTTAATTAATAATGCTTTCCATAAAATAGTTCAAAATTAAATTGAATTTCACAAAGTCCTGATGGTTTTCCGATCTGACTAGTAAAATATCCAAACCATGACTATGTCCTAAACTCAAGTTAAGTTCTACATAGTGATCTATTAAAATTTCCCCTAAATATGAAAATTGTTTTGTTAACACAATACATGGCTTTTGCATGGTTAAGATACTTTTTTATCAAAAGAAATCATAAAAGCAAACAAGATATACTTTACAATATGGTGAAGTATAGTGAGAGAATTGTGCCTTTTTGTTTTAGAAAAGCACCAAACTTGGCACAAAGATAGCACAAGGTCAACTAATTATTTTTAAGACAGAGACTCACCGCGAGACTTTCAGAGAAATCCAAGATGGCCCCAAAATTTGACAAATTTCACGTTTGTCCTTAAATTTACAGAATTTTATGAAAACTTATAACTTTTTATAACCAATGATATCAAATTATATTTATATTTAATAATTTTAATCGTTTTATTGCGACAAAATATTCTAAAAGAGAGAACATGCAAACTATAAATGCTAAAATCTTCAAAGTTAGCAACAATCTCTATTACTTAGATAATATTTATATTTTTGCTCAACGTTTTCATCAAACTTTACATAAAGGGTATGGTCGGACGAGTACGATGCAAAATTGCTTAAATAATGTTTTAAATAAAGCAAAGAGTTGTATCTATATGCAAATTAAAGTGGTTGGGGTGTAAATCAATATGACATTAGGTGCACACATCAGTCAATGCTAGAACAAATTAAAGATTATTTTACATATAAACAACAGCTCTTTGTATATAACTATGATGTAAACTGTACTCTAGCCTATGTACATTTACATCTGAAATACTATTTGTCAGCATGTAGAGAGACGACCAGATTGGTTCCAATATATTTGGGCTTGGAATGAACTATATCCCTGCAAAATCTATTGCGATAAGCTATTTGATTGGTGCGTTATATAGCTGAGCTGTCGGTACAAAGGTTGGCCATCATTATGTGTGAAAAATACCTTTAAGGACTCATTTGAAGACGTGCTTGTTGGGACAAATACAAATCACTCTATAACTGGCATTACACCTTCATGGATTCTGATTCGGAAGTTGTGAATATAGTTTAAATTTCCTTTTTGTTCCCGGTCTGTCCTGCTCTCTAGTTTTCTTTTCCCACTAAATGATAAAGTTTAGTCACACGCAGTGAATGAATAAAAAGCTGGCAGGGATCTCGTCCTCTGTTTATTAAGTTGATATGAAACGGTATGCATACAAGAAGTATTTTTACAGTTCTAAACCCAACCCAATCCACATTCAAACCAGCCTATGAACTTAAATCAACGACTAATCCCAGGACATATGTATCAACTGTTTTATCATGATATTTCATATACATTTAGTAGCAGATCATAGCTGTGCTTGTTTGAAACACATATACTGCCTATTGTCTACAGACTGACTAAAATATATTGAACTAGTTTTTCCTTGTTGTCATCAACGCCAAGAAATGCGTCCCGGTTGCATAACTTTCCTTTCGTAGATCAGGTTAAAGACTACCATGCACATACTAATACCTACCAATCTACTTACATCGGAGATTTCTCTTTTTTAACAAATTTTAACCATGATTTTGGGGATGTATAGCAGTTATGTACTTCACTTAAGCTGTCACCAAGCCAAGAAAACATCTTTATTGTACACTGGGTTTAATTTTAAGTTCAGATTTGATTATGGTGTTTTTGGTGTCAGAATATATAGACAATATCGGCCTTTCGCAATTGGCTTGAAAAGCGGGTTGTAGTGATTTGGATATTATTGCCACTCATGACAGAGTTCAAATCCATTTGCCACTTCCCTTTAATTTCCATATGTACAAACTGTAAGCCAATCAGCAATTTTCAGCAAGCATTTACTACAAAGGATTAAAAGGATTAGATGAACAATTTACTTAAATTGCAATCGGATTAAAATCATTTATTATGAAAAGAGTGGGAATTAAAATACAACAAAAACTTAATAAACTGTTATCAATATATTTCATAATTTGTTTGGCAGAAACTGGACATGGCTGATTATTTCTATTAAGTAGTCATGAGTGTGAATCCGCTGTTGGGGATTTTTTTTATCGGTCATTATATAATCTTATTATCCTTGTGATACTTGTTTTCACGCACATACATATATATATCTTTATTTAAGTCTCATCTATGTACAAACATATAAATAAAACATACAGTAACACATACAACGTACATAGCCATTCAATATTAGAATTACAAGAGACTATCGCTATAAAATTAATTGACATAAAATATATACAACTATCACAGATTATTCATGCATTATTTTAGAAAAAGATGTATACTATATAGCATTATACACTAAGAATTGAGACACCGGTGCTAATCTTGGCTCTAGATACATTTATGGAAATAATATGTGCATGAAAACAAGTATTACCAGGATAATAACATTATATAATGACTGATAAAAAAATTCCCCAACAGCGGCTTCTCATTCAATACAACCTAAATAACAGGAAAATGGTATAAAATCTTGTGTCTACCCTACTGCAAGATTCAGTTTATAGTCTATATACTTCTGCTAGACTATAATCCGGGGCTAGAGGAGTGTGGGTTGTTGCATTTTCATTACCCGGCATAAACAGATTCAATACAAGAAAATATCAGTGGAAGTCAATACATTATTTTTATTTCGTGATATAATACATTGTACAACATACTTTGAAATAGGTCATCCGTGATCAAACATTTCAGCAAATTGTTATTACAAATATACATTCAATGATGGATATATTTACTGAATTCATTATAAAGATTCAGTTGTTACATACGGCATATTAATACATGTGCTAGTTAAACAAACACTGCACCACTTTAGTTTCTGTATGTTAACATAATTATATTAAAAACAAATGTTCTGATCAAGTACTAATATAATGATTTGGTTTATATACATGTACATACATAGTCTTTATGTATGTAGTTGCATGAAGAAGTCGTTGTCTGGAAAATGTTAATGTATAACATTTTGTATTAGCAAAAATTGATACTGTGTACTCGTTATTGAACACCCATCCAGTACTGAATGACCATCTCCATTTTCTCAGGAAATAATAGACTTTTGAAGAAAAGGACACAAAACATCACTTTTCAGTCGTTAGAATGAATGTAAATCAGAAGTGTTAAAGTGTTTTATGAGAGAAATGTGATTTTAACAACTGAATTAAATGCCCCTTTTTGGGAAAGGTATCGTCCTGGAGTGTTTAATTGGGTTTATACGGAAGTTGTAGTGTTAAACATACACACCATTATAGTAAGGATTGCAGTTTGTTACCTATCCAATCATGGCTGCCTGTTAGACACAGTAGGCTATAACTTTAGCTTGTTATAAGCTATCAGATGCATATGTAGGCACTCTACCTAAGTGTTTGCCAAATCTGTATTTTCTGAATTAGTTATTATACAGATTATACGGCTCTGCACTTGACAGAACTCATTTGCAAATTATTGAACCGCAACAAAATGACAATATGCGCATATCCGAGCTAGTTTTACAAAATTAAAACCAGAGGTTGTAGCGAAATAGCGTCATGGAGACAACATGCACTGGAGACAACATGCACATCTCCACTTGGTAATGATACTTCCTTGCAAGTTTTATAAAATTCAAACCAGAGGTTGTAGAGAAATAGAGCGGACAAGAATTTGGTCACAGACAGAATTAAAGGGCCATAACTTCGTGAAAAAACATCGAACCGGAACACAAACATAGCAAGTTTCGTAAAAGTCCAACCTGAGATTGTAGAGAAATTGCGTGGACAATAATTTGGTCACGGACTCAGTGGAAGGGCCATAACTGCGTAAAAATCATCGAACCGGAACACAAAGACAATATGCGCATCTCCACTTGGTAGTGATGCATCCTAGCAAGATTCATAAAATTCCAACATTGGGTTGTAGAGAAATAGCGCGGACAAGAATTTGGTCACAGACAGAATCAAAGGGCCATAACTCCATGGAAAATCATTGAACCGGAACACAAAGACAACATGCACATCTCCATTTGGTAGTGATGCATCCTAGCAAGTTTCATAAAATTCCAACCAGAGGTTGTAGAGAAATAGTCCGGACAAGAACTTGGGGACGCACAGACGCACGCAAGCACGCACGGACGAAGCGGCGACTATATGCTTTCCCCATTTGGGGGAGCATAAAAACCAAGTATGGTAGGTTGTCAGTTGGTTTTCAAAGAATCCTTTATCATATCAGATATTAATTTATAAGCCATTTCTCTCTCTCTCTCTCTCTCTCCCTCCCTCCCTCCCTCTCTCTCTCTCTCTCTCTCTCTCTTTCTCTCTCTCTCTCTCTCTCTCTCTCTCTCTCTCTCTCTCTCTCTTTCTCTCTCTCTCTCTCTCTCTCTCTCTCTCTCTCTCTCTCTCTCTCTCTCTCTCTCTCTCTCTCTCTCTCTCTGGTTCTGTCCCACAGTTACGGTTCAGTTTAAGACCAACTTTTTGGGGACACAGTGAACCAATATACATACAGAAGAGAATCGATTGTTTTCTTATTCTACAGGTTCCAAAAATGTCACTCTTTCCATTCATAAATTATAGAAAATGAACGACAAAGGGAGAAATACAAAAAACTGTATGGGGATTCGTCCAACAACCCTGAAAGAGAAACAGTGTCTCTCAGTTTTCAGACACTTTTGCAGGGTCGTTTAGCAAAAGAGAAAAATGCCCTGTGGGGACTCAAGTAGCATACATGGTTGGGACTTGTCCAACAACACACAAGGAGAGAACACATGTCTCAGAATTCATAGAAATTTTGTGGGGTCATAAAAATGTCAATCTCTCACGTCAGCAGAAAACCTCTCATAATGGTTTAGTGGAAGTACAGTTAAACCTGTGTAAGTGGTCACCTCTATTAAGCAGCCACCTGTCTTAAGCAATCATATTTTCTATTTCCCATTTCTATGCTTTATGAGTAAATTAACCTGTATTAAGCAACAACCTGTCTTTAAAGGCCACTTTTGCTCCTTCTCTTGACTGGCTGCTTAAGACAGGTTTGACTGTATTTGTATAGTTTCTAGAACATTATAGGATATATATACGGTAGCATATCACAATGAAAGGTGGGTCCTAAATTTGAAATAGAGTGCAACTGAGATTGGGCGGGGTGCGTTAGGAAGGACTTTTTAGAATGTGATCAAAGGCTGGCATGTTGGGTTTTCTGCCCAGAAATTTCATTTGAATGAGTTGTTGACAGCTGACGACAGATTTAGGGTGATACCAATTGATGACCTTGAGCTCTGCTAATGAAAACAGGAGTAAACTATACTTAGACTTGCTCTCTGTTGATTCACTTGATCAAGCGGAATGTGTTTGTTAAGGTCCTCAATTTACCAAAATCTTTCACTCGATTGCAAGTCAAGGATTTAAACCCAGCTACATTGAACTGTTGGTTGTAGCATGCAGATATGGTGTGTGAAAATGTAGTCATGTAGATAAGCTTAGGCTGTTATCCGAGCAAAAAAAGAAACAAGCCCGTCTGATTAGCAAAATAGGGAGAGTGTATGTCTACGGTCTTCGGGATCGTGAGTTCAAGGCGCATGCTTTCCGCGACAATTGGGTTGAAGACATTGTGTCTAAGGCCTCTCGCCTACCACGGCTGATTCAAGTGGAGAAGTTGGCAGTAACTTGCGGAGAACAGGTTAGTACTGGTACAGAATCCAGGAATACTGGTTAGGTTACAAGGACTGAAATACTGTTGAACAAGACTATTGCCAACAATAAAAGTCCCCTAACGAAGGGGGCATTTGTCATATTTGCTGCCATAGGAACCAAATTTTTTATGGTGAAACTAAATTGAAGGACCTGTATATTCTCTAAATAACTAACCATCTATAAACTAGATTACATGAAAATGTCTATTGTACTTTTAAAGTTAACACAGGATCTATCTTTTGTGACTGATGGATGGAATTACAGATGGACGAACAGACAGACGAACAGACAAAATAAAATGATGTGCAAAATATTCTTCATGTTGCTTTCTATCTATGTTCCAGGTATCATGAAAAATATCTTGTACTTTTAAAGTTATGGCAGAATCCACCATGTTTGACTGACGGATAGGCAAACAGACGAATGAAGAAAATAAAATAACGTGCATGTTTTCCATATTGTATTCTATCTATTTCTTAAGTTCATAAAAAAAACTCTTGTCCTTTTTAAAGTATCGCAGGTTTCACTATTTGTGTCATATTTTTGGATCATTTTTGCCATAGCAACCAAATTTGTTGCGGGGGGGGACCATAAGTCATCATAATCATTGTTTTCATCATCATCATCATTGTTTTCATCATCTTCATGGTTATCGTCAATTGTTTAGACGTTCTTAACATCCCTTGTTTGTTTGTTTTTTTATCACACATAAAAGTCGCTCTAGATCCAAATCTTTATCTACATCAATATAGAAATACATCAACTTTTGTCTCGATGCGCACAGAAATATTCATTGTCCTTAATTTTCTGCAGACAAAAGGCGACATGTTGATAAAATTTGACGTGTTTCTATTTTTTCTGCGGACAAAATGCGTCAAACGGACAAAAAGCGCCTGTACACACAAGTGTTTTGTCATGATATTTAGGAAAAGTGATCATGCCTCCTGGTATGACATATCATAATTTTTCAATATTCAAAGGAATCCAAGGAACATTTTTGTTCAATTATTTTTAACTCGGGCCAGCAGTTTCTGACAAGAAGATTGTTAAAATTCTCACTATACAAATTTAGGGGAAAGTGACCACGTTCTCTGGCAGCCATGTTCTTCAACAAATCGGAATAATTTGAACTATCTTGGTAGAGGATCTTTCCAAGGAATATGTCTATGAAATTATTTTGATTTCGGACTAGCAGTGTCTGAGACTTTTTTAAAGTTTATTTTTTCCGTTGCTATGGTAACAAAAGTTCTGCATGGAACAGAATTCTTTGAATAACTTTGGTACAGGACCATTCAAAGAACATCAACGCTATGTTTCATTAACTTCTACCAACTGGATTCAGAGATGTCATTTGAAGAAAAGTGTGGTCTGACGGACGACGTACAGTTACCCTTATAAGTGTCGTAGGGACACTATCATCATTTTAACTTTATAGCAGGGGAATATTCTTGATGTGTTGCTGGGTTTAGGGGTTTGACCAGGGGGTCCTATATAGAGCTATAGGGTCTTTTGGATACCCAAACCCAGGGTTACATGTAACTAAAATGTTGGGACTTTGAAAAAAATAATGTTCTTGGGTCCTGAGTTAAGGTCTTTAAAAGCTTTCTAGACCCGGATAGTCCAATTTACAGGTAGTTACGAGGTTTTTTAGGTCCCCTGTGATGGGCAACCTAAACCCAGTAAATAAAATAAATAAATAAATAAGCGAAAAGATGGGCATATGGGGAAATCCAAACCTCACGACCCAAAGTTCATAAATATCGATTAAACCACATAGTTAGATGACATATATATTACTGTATGACTTGGGTTAAATTTGAATGTATCATTAGAAAGATAAATGGATAAGGGCCACGGAGGTGATTTTATTATGGTTCTTGAAAGTTAAAAACTCTTTTTTTTATGATGGTGTCCCTTAATTCAGGGAGTTATGGTAATTATCTCAATAATTATGAGGGTCCGAGATCGCTTATCAGGGGCAACCTTTGGGGTTAAGGTAGGGTTAGGTAGGGGATATTTCACTATAAAAATATTTGTCAAGCAAAAACAATGTTATGAAATTATTTTTTTTTAAGGTGTATATGTTCAAAATGTTATATCTCAACATTGCGATTCTTGATCTTTATAAACTCTTTACCAATGAATGGATTGCATCCTACCTTGTACCCAACCGTCAAGGTCAATCTTCAATTTTCGTTCAAAGCCAAGGTAAAAAAACGCGTTTAGATAAAGAAAAGTATATTTAAACTTCAGATCTCGCCCTCTCAAACTATAGAAATCCATAGAACATTAATAAAGGAACTTTTATGGAACATTTCAGAGCAATGTGTTCACAAACGGCAAAGATATGAACGATTTTCCGATTTGTTTATGACTTTTTTTAGG
Source organism: Panopea generosa (assembly GCA_029582155.1). NCBI lineage: Eukaryota > Metazoa > Mollusca > Bivalvia > Adapedonta > Hiatellidae > Panopea > Panopea generosa. The sequence goes on along the minus strand of CM055906.1, from coordinate 27,721,875 downwards.
GACAAAATCACTAAAATCAATGAATTTGGGATCATTTTCAGATGACCTTTGATGACATTTTTATGTCATTGGGTCTAATATGTTTGATACCATGTTGAAGGGCTTGAATAAATCTTTCTAGAAATATATAGGTTTTATAGCCTTGTGGAACGGCATATGCCTCTATGGAGACTCTAACATAGCCAAAAATGGAAAAATCGGGCAAATATCGATTTTTGAAATCAGTTAGATAGAAAAGTAAAAGATTTTAAAACGGTAAGAACAAACTGGCCTTTATTTGACGAGATCTAGTTAAAAAATAAAATTCGACTCCAAGTCTAATATTCAATTTTTGCATGTGCTCTTGCTCGTGCTTCAGATTAATTAACAAAACTCGATGCTACTTTGTCAGGCTCGTCAAGACCTTTCCAACGATACCCAACTTGAAAAAATCGGACCGGAAATGGCCTCTCGGCTCAGGTTCGATCCTTTTTTGGCCCTCCGGCTGACCATAGGTCAGTTGGGGGTTAAGGTTATATTGGTTTAACGGTTTGAGATAGCCATATAGTTTCGACACAAAAATTGGTCAGTATTAAATTTTCTACATCACATATCAACATTACCCAAATGCACGTGGCTCTCATTTTCTGGCACGTGCTACATTATAATCTAAGCTCGAGTCCTGCTGGCGACCACTGACGGCCATTTTTTCAAAAAAAATGATATCAACCTGAAGAGCTACTCAATACCTGTCGAACCCTGTGTCCGGATTAAAAACGTCACAAGAATGACGTCAGTAATGGGATTTGAACATGGAACCCCATTTGGCGTCATATTTTAACCCGAGTGGCACGTGTTGGCACTAATTGAAGACAGATAGCTGATCACTCTAAGAACAAAAGTTGCTCAGAATAAGGTGTTTTACAACATATATGAAATATAAATCAATGCACGTGCTTCTCATTTTCTGACACGTGTTACCAATTTTTGACCCGAGCTAGTTATTTTTGTACCATTCTTTAGCGGAATATGTGTTAATTCTTGTTTTAACCACACATAAGTTTGCAAAATTCATTAACAACCCGTGCAATACGTGCAAACATAGTACCTAAGCGCAGAAATCAATTTTATTTTCACTCATTGTGCTGTAGCGCATGGGGTTCGAACATACACAGTTGATTATTGGTAGTCGTGTAATTCGTACAGGGGACATCTAGGTACAATGTCGTACCCAGATTGATGTATATATGTATACATTTTTATTTATCCTCGCGCTTTGAACCAGTCATTTTGGCGAGCAGGATAAGATGATTATTAAAAACATATAAGATGATAACGCATTTCTGTGATGAATAATGAGTGATGAATGAAGATGATTTCAATCAATAAGAAGAGTTTGCATTCAAATTTGTAGTTTATACAAAGAAATTATTTTTATTTCAGCTTGTATTCTCCGATTGCAGCCATATATTACATAAACCTATTAATGGTTTATAATCAGTGCATGTAATTACTTATGTTAAATGAGGTGCACCTATGCTTGTTTACCAATATTTTAAGCCAAATAACACTGCTCATAGCGCAAATTACTTTGCTTATATTGTCAGCAAGATTCGACCTAAATATGAACTTTCGATAAAATTTAATTCTATCTAAAGAGGTGTCTGTACACACTAATTGTGTGTGGTTACAATGGTAGAATACAATTAATAGTTATCTTATGTAACCGTATATCCAGCGTACCATCAGTAATTGTCAATAGTAAACCATCAACAAATTACAATGTGCTGTGGAACTCCAAACATAATGTTTGGTGGCATAAGTAAACTGACCTATAATGGTTTGGCTGCAATGGAATTTATTATATTTTACTAGATCCTTCTTTTTTAAAATCTGAGACTGTACTCATCTACCAAGTCCTGGGTATAAGCTCCGAAAGGAAGCAAAATGTGCGCGTTTTTTTTTAAATATTTTGACTTGATGTAGTACCCGGTCCCAATGAGCTTATTCACAGCGTACCCATTTCCCCTAGTTTGAGCCCTCTTCCCCGTCTTAATTTAAGTTAAATAATTCCAGCCTCCACTTCTAATATATGATCAGGTGTGGTCTGGAGCGCTCTGGGGGCTAACTTGAGGGTCTTATTTTGAATGTTATCTAATTTTTTAAGTATTGAAGGGGTGCACGAGAACAGATTTGAGCTCCATAGTCTATTTTTTTACATATAAGAGACTTATATATAAGAGGCTATGTTTATCAGAGCCAAAATCTGTACTTCTTAGCATTCTCATCAAATGTAAGTATCTCTCACATCTGATCATGATGTCTTTTATGTGACGGTGAAAATTTAGTTTTCTATCTAAAAGCATGCACCAGGCCCCGCTCAGTTGGTTAGGCGTCTGACTATGAATCCAGGGGCCGTGAGTTTGAATCTCCGTCCTGCAACAGCTTCCATGATGAATGATATACGACGATGTGTCTCATTATCATTCATCTCTCACCACTGATTCAATGGAAAGTTATCAGTTACTTGCGGAGATGGGGTGTGCTCGAGTACTGTTTAATCACAGGAAACAGTGGTTAGGTTAACTGATCATATGTTAGCCCTCGATGGCATAAATATGACACTAATATTCAATCAATCAATCAATAAAAGCATGCCTAAAAATTTGATGATTTTTTTAATATGATCGCTGTGCCGCCTTAATGTACGTCAACACTGTTGATTTGAATTTCAAAAAATAATACCCACTATTTTACACTGACTAATTTTAAACCCCATTCTTTGGCCCAACCCAATATAAGGTCAAGTCCCGATTGAGCTTTAATTTGTAACAGGTTTAAATTGACCCCATTTAGCCATGTGCCAGAATCATCAGCAAATTGACTGGTAACCATGCATGTCCCCTCCAGTGTAGCAGGTAGATCATTTATCAAAATAGAAAAGAGTAGAGGAGATAATATAGTCCCTTGAGGGGTTCCTCTTTCTACTGATTCAGTATCTGAAAGGGATCCCTTTTTTAAGATTGTTTTAAAGTTTCCATTACATACATACAGGGAAAAGTGACCATGTCCCCTGGTGGCCATGTTTTTTGACAAATCAGAATATTTTAACATTCTTGGGAGAAGGTCACCAAAGCAACATTTCTGTGAAATTATTTTGAAATCCAGCCAATAGTTTCTGACAAGAAGATTTTTCCTTTCAACAACAATTATTCTGTATGATATGGAATTCTTTGAACAATTCTGAAAGGGGTCCGCTTAAGGAACATTCCTGTGAAGTTTGGTTGAAATTGGCCCAGTGGTTTAGGAGATGTCATTTGAAGAAAAGTGTGGACAGACGGACAGTGAGTGATCACAACAGCTCACCCGAAACACTTCGTGCTCAGGAGAGCTAAAACGTTAGAAGACAGTTAAACAGATTGTTTCATGTACATTTATCTTGATACTATAAAAATTGTCACTTTTTAAATCCAAAATAAGAGGGGAGGGAGTCAGAAAGTTTGTAGACTTTTGCTATAACTTATTTATGTCAATTATACAATGCACAATAGTGTTAATGTATTTGAAATAAATGTATATGGGACATATTTTGAAAATTTTAGCATGATACATCAACTATTAAGAAAATAAGGCACTATTCAAAGCATAGCAGTTAGATATGTCGGGGCAAATGATGACGCATTCAACAAAAAACGACGTCAATATTTTTAACAGGTGCTTTTGCATCAAATTTACTGAGTCACTCTTCTTAAAATACTCTCCTCCATGGGCTATACGTTTTTGCCACCATTTACACCATTCACTGAACAAATTAACAAAATCAGAAGATGGTATACTGGACACAAAATTCTGTAAAACATGCTTTGATTCCAACATGCCTTCAAATCGACTTCCCATTTGCTCTTCTTTAATGACTAATTCCCGGCCATCTCAAAAACATTAATTTTGTGATATTTAAACACTAGAGACCTTGAAACATTAGATTCACCGTATATACTTTTGTTTCTCTCTGTGAGCAAGTGTATCTATGGAGCAGAACTTTACGGAATTGCGGTATTTCGCGTGCTTATCCATTTTCAAGTGCCCCAACGTCATTTTGTTTCAAACAAAATGGCATACTTAAACATCATAATATTGCAGTAATTTTGCAATGCACATAGTTGATGTAGACAAGCATACAATACAGCACACATTGATATTTTTTATTTAAAAATAAAATGCGTTTTGGCAACGCTACGCTCGTTTGAATAGTAGCAGAAGGAAAAAAGCAAAAATTGCGCCGACTACGTAAATCAACGTTTCCATAGTTACTATAGAATATAAACTAATGATGAAAAATTATCAATTTATCGCAAAATTATGCAAATATATAGTGGCACATGCCCCCTGAGAATTATTAGAATATAATGATAAATAAAAAAAAGATATGGCAAGTCTACAAACTTTCTTAACCCCCATCCCCCATTACAATGTACCGTATATTCTCTTATTAAAGCATTTTAAATAATGATAAAAAACAGAATGATGGAATTAACTAATAATGTCTTTTGACTATTCAAAAACTATATATCACATGTCCTAACTACATTAGTTGAATTCTAGAAGGATATAATACCAATCAGTTGCACAAGTAGTTGTCAATGTACACACATAAATATATTTAGCTGACCTAGAGAGTAGTACTATGAAATCCTTGTAACAAGAGTTGCAGGAGACAACAAAGCTCGCCGATGGGATAAAACTCACCACCAATGAAAAGATTGATATTGGAGGCAAACACCAAAACTTAAACGCGTCTAAACGCAAAAGTTTAACCTGGTTGTCTACAGAGGAAAAAAATAGGTCTTAAAGGGCCATACCTCTGCCAAAATGTAACCCAGAGTTATGGTTCTTGTCTGTGTGTTTCATTAACGATGATGAACACACATGCAAAGTTTCATTCACATAAAATGAGTGGTTGCATAGATATCTTACATGATGAAAAACTTTTTAACCTGAAAAATTAAGTCCAAAAAGGGCCATAACTGTGCCAAAATGCAACCCAAAGTTATGGTTCTTATCTCTGTGTGTTTTAATGGTGGTGGTGAACACACATGTTCTTGTCTGTGTGTTTCATTAACGATGGTGAACACACATGCAAAGTTTCATTCATATCTAATGAGTGGTTGCATAAATATCTTACGAGATAAAAACTTTAACCTAAAAAATAAGTCGAAAAAGGGCCATAACTGTGCCAATCCAGAGTTATGATTCTTGTCTCTGTGTGTTCCATTGATGATGTTGAAAACACACATGTGAAGTTTCATTCACATCCAATGAGTGGTTGCATGAATATCTTATCTGATAAAAACTTTTACCTGAAAAATTAAGTCGCAAGTAACTGATAACTTTCCCACTTGAATTAGTGGTGAGAGACGAATGATAATGAGACACAATGTCGTATATCAGTCATCACGGAGACTGTTTCCGGGCAGGGATTCAAACTTTTTAGAATACAAATAATATCATTTACAATGTGACATAGTTTTGTCTCGAACAACTCAGTGTAGATAAAAGAGTATTGCAGATACACCGATTTGTATCGTTTGAAATATTTTGAACAATGCTGATAACGTTATGGACAAATTTAAACATAAGGCACAAAACATTATTTGTCATTTACCTTACTTTGTTTTGATCCATGCCAAATATGAATCAAATTGAACCAAACCATAAAGCCAAAATAGGACCATAAACTCACCAAAAATTAGTTGAATGTGACCAAAATTTTACTTTAGTATAAGCCTACAACCAAAATATGAATCAAACTTATTATACATTTCAAGAGTTCTTAATCAAAAAACAACTATTTGCAGAGACAGGTGGACTTGAGTAACAATAAATGCCCCTTTGCTTTGCCCCTTTGGAGGCAATTAAAAAATGAGTCACCTATAAATGACTCCATTCTTTCATCTAAGTTTCAACTAATTCCAAATCAACAGTTTTTGAGAGCTATTTGCAAAGCACATATGCCCCCAAATGATGACCTGTTGGAAATGGTTTTCCATCTAAAGGTCATTGTGACCATGAAATACTAACCCTAAAACAATTGTGTCATCTACTGGCCACAATCATTCATTTATGAAGTTTGACAGTTTTATGTTCAAGCATTCTTCAGTTATTATTGACTGAAAATGCATTTCAAATCAAGGTCACCATGACCTTGACCTACCAACTGAAAAAAGCTACAGGAGTCATCTGCTGGTCATGAAAAATCTGCCTACCAAGTTTGAGGAGTCTTGGCCCAAGCTTTTAATAGATATTTGTCAGAAACTGTTTAACTGTTCAAGGTCATGTGACCTTTACCTTTTACCTAATGAAACTAAAATCAATAAGGGTTACCTACTGGCTATGACCAACCTGCCTACTAAGTTTGAATAACCTAAACCCAAGCCATCTCTACGTTTTGCCTGGAAATCATTTTACTGTTAAATGTACCTGTGACTTGCCCTTAATCTTGTTATTGATTGTAAACCACTTGGTCTATCGACTGACAAACCAACCTACCAACAGTTGCAGAAGAATATACCCCCTCTTATTCAAAAGGGGAGGGGAAAAAGTAAAAAGGGAGGTAATTAAAATCTCCTGATTGCCCACTACTAAGAACTGAATTACATGAACCAATCATGTATACTTTTGGATCCAGTATGTGTGCAGACAGACAGACTGTGTTTAAGAATGAAGTCCTAATTTTGTATCACTTTCTGTTCTTCTTACTGTTTTTGCTAGGCCATTGCCCACACTTAATATTTTATTTTTAGCCAATTCAGTGATTTTAACACGGAATTTTTAATTTGTTCGATTAATAATATTTCATTCCTTCTAGACGGCTTCTTCTCCATTGCAGATTTTCGCACAAGGGCCGCAAGAGCATCTTTCTCTTCCATTGTCCATTTATTTATGTACCTATAAAAAAGACAATAGAAATTTTATTTTGGAAAATATAACTGAAGTGTCATCTACAATTATGGCCCTATTGTGGGGACATAAAAAAATAGCACAGATGCATCACTCTTCACATACAGTTTAATTTACCTGATAAAGTCTCATGGGTCCAGGTCTACAGTTTTAGAACTAGGTGTTTAAGGTGTAAATCAAATTGGAAGGGGGAAGCACAATTATGGCTATTCTGTCAATCAGTAAACTGTACAAACTACCAGTAACAGCACACAAGTTAGTATAAAACCTTTTCAATAAAAGACTTGTAGGGGATTGCTAATCCGACCCACTAAAACACAAATAAATTAACTTGAGTTAAGGTTCTTAAACTCTGTACTTCCTCCCAATATCTTCTATCACTATGTTACGTTTCAGCATTAGTTTTTAAATTTTGCTCTGGACGAATGTGTGACTGACAGACTGACAGATGGAATAATAAATTTTGGACTACAAATTCACCTTTTTGGAGCATAATGAACACTTATTTGTTAACACATTTTGCCTGTCTCGACTCTTCAGTACTGTTGTTTTCTCCACTACTGCTGATTGTCTGTCTTGACTCTCGACTACTGCTGTTTGTCTGTCTTTACTCTTCACTACTGATGTTTGTCTTTCTGAGCACCTCTCTTGTGTAGTATTCATCCTGATCTCCTAAAATATTGAATTGAAAGTTATATGTAAACTCAACTAAGAACTGAACTAACAACAAAAAGAAGAAAATTGTTTGGGGGTCTCACTTTGTGACCATAAAGACATAAATTGTTTTGATAATTTATCTTTATTCTCGTTTGGAGATACAAGCTTGTATACAGTAATTAATGCAAAAGTCAATGGAGGAAAATTGCCTTGTATGTTGAAGTAGGTATAAGATTTAAGGTACAGTACAGAATCTTAAACATCAACCATATGAAGTTTCAATCTAATATCTCCATTTAAAATATTGCATCTGAATGAAACCATAATAATTACAAAGTACAGCAGAACCGCCGTATACCAGACCCTCTACATAGAAGACTCAAAAACCAGATATTCTTGGCAATCCAAAATTGTTTTCTTCTATTTCTATTGTATGAAACACTCTGTAAAAAGGAATATTAATTCTGGAGACAGGAAAAAAAAATAACATAACTGGATTTTACTTCTATGAAAATCACTTCCTTAACATTAACAATTTACTGGTACCTCCGTCAGCATGTAGACACTTAAAATTTGTTGCACTCTATCTATATTCTAAAGTTTTCTTACTCAATGAAATATTGTTATCCCCTGCCACCGCTCACAGAGCGGAGCAGGGGTATATAGAAATGGGCTGCGTCTGTCCGTGCAACCCCTTCTGTCCCCATCGTATCTCCTCGAATTTCCTTATCATGTACACTGCTCCCAAAAGTGACTTTGGATTTGATGACAGGTTGGGGTGTTGGGAGGACTTGTAAGTCTGACTGAAAACTTGTGAGGAATGTCCACAATCCAGATTTTTTTTAGAAACTTGCATGCCCCCACTTCCAACATGCTTACTCTCACAAAGTTTCTACAGAAGTTCCTACACAATGTCTCCACTACCACACTTTTAGCTCTCACTAGAATGTCCCCACAAGAACTTTCTCACCATGCTTCCACTACCAACAATATATCTCTGACAAGAATGTTCCCACAGCATTTCTAAACATCTCCCTTTAATACTACCATTCTCATAAGAATTTTCTCAACATGTCCCCACAACCACCATGTGAGTTCTCACAAGAATGTGTTCATGAGACTGTCAATACATTCCAAACTACCACCTATGAAGACATTTGAAACATTTTAAAAAAACTCAACATCTTTCAATTTCCATCTAACATGCAAGCTGTAACATGTATGTCCCTATCAGAACTTTCTCACACAACAAGAAGTTTCTCAAAATGCCCCCACTAACACCACAATACCTTTCATATGATGTTGCAAATGACTTTAATGACTTGTCAGACATTTGGTCTGACAACCCAGAAAAACCTATCAGATGAATGGAAATATGTCTTACCAAAAATGTGTCATCATCAACAAAAATCAATGAAAACAACAATTTCAGACAATTATAATTTTAACACGGTAACACATGTTTTTATTATTTGAAATAAGGGAATATTACAATTATTTGTTCGAAAAAATATTACATATAAAAAAACATACTTTTTGGAGAGGGAAATGGGGCTGATATTACAGGTTTTGTGGTTAATTAAACCTTCTTTTTTATTCAAATGAAAAATGAGGCAATAGTTTTAAAACATTCACCTAAAACTTGAAATATATTTCAAGCGGAGATTCGCAACGGAGCCATATTATCTTTTGTTTATCGCCTTAGATAAACTGCAAATGGTCGTTATATCATGTAAATTTTTCCTCTAATTATCTTCATGTACATCGAAGGAAATAAAGTATCTACGGACGGTATCTATAGTATACTCTTTCAGCCATATTACAGTCAAATGAAATAAATTCCCCAAAATTGGAAGTTAATATCTGTTCTCAGATATATCATTGCTCCAGGGTATTTGGATAAGAATACGACATAAATGGTTGCTGTATGTGCCTTTTCACCTTGTAAGGTTTACTTATATCAATTTATTTGGGGTTTTGGGTGTGTGTGTTTATTTTTAGATTTCAAATGTATTTATTAAACGGATTTTATACGATTATTATAATTAAATATAATGTCAACAGTATGTTTTACAATAAATTAATCGGCCAGGGACAGCTTGTTTTATCATTAATTAATCGGCACGAGAAGAAGGAATTGTTTTGAAATCTTCTTTTTTATATCGTAATGGTCACCGAACGTGCGGGAAACAATACTTATCCTGATCTTACTGTCTGAAATAATGCTCTATATATTATTAAAAACTAAAAAAAGGTTTGTTATAATATAATTTAACATCATTTTGTATAATATATTTGTGCCCATTCAATTCCGTGTGATTTATTATTTACGTTTCGAAAGTAAATGTAAACAATCGAGTAAACGGCAGTGAACCATGTATAGATTCAAGTTTTAGGTGAATATTGATTAAATCTTATTTGATATATCATTTGCAATGAAATTAAAGATAGAATTAACCCACAATATTTGGATCCTCTACATACTTGTCTAGGGGTACGGATCATCCGTACTTCTAGAATCGGATACAATCATATCTGTACCCCTAGACACTTGTTTAAAAATATATATGTAACAGTGTATTTAAAAACGTCCAGTACAATATATATCACATAGCTACAGACTGCATGCGAAACTTTAACCAAAATTTCAAAGTTAATAAATCTTTGATCATAACTTGAATAAAATTCAATCAAAAGTTACCAAGGCTGGTTCATTGAAGACCTCAAGACCTATATGTTTCTTGTCAATTCAATCACTTCTTACTGAGTGACATGCATGTCAGTGACTGTATGAATGTCTCAAGACTATTTATTATGCCATATTTATTACGATGACCCGACTACACATGCCGGTGTAGCGTGATATCCTTCAGACCGTGAGATTTGTCAGACATCCGGTTTTGTCTTACGATTCTCACAGCGCTGGTCGTAAATAATGTCAGTCATGAGAATTGTAAGACAAATTTATATAATAATAATCTAAATTAATTTACAGTTAATATTGCATCTAGTTTATTACATTTTTTATACTCAGTCATTTATAGGAGATATACAAAGAATTTTAAGGCAGTTAGACGATTGATAGCTTTTGTTTTATTTGAATTTCCGATGTGCTTGGGAGACGCAAAATAAAAAAAGGACTCTTTGGAGAGACGTTCATTCAATATTAAATTAAATGATAATTTAAATTAATTCAAATAATAATGAAAATGATAATAAAATGATAATAATAAAAGTAAATGATAATCGATATAAAATAATGAAAATGACACACTTATTTTCCTTTTTTGGCAGCTGTGCATTTCAAACATATCGGTATAAGTTACTACTACTACTACTACTACTACTACTACTACTACTACTACTACTACTACTACTACTACTACTACTTCTACTACTACTACTGCTGATGATGATACTAATAACAATATATAGTCATTTTAATTAAATTACGATGATAATAATGATAATAAAAATGTAAAATTCTAAGTCCCCTCACTATAAATATTAACTACTTAATACTTATCTTTAAGCCAAATATGAACAATTATGACACCGATTCTTCGGAAAACATTTTTGTAATTTCCGATTTTTACCTTTTTGAGGACCCTCTGGACTAAGTCACGGCTAGATTTCTTGAATCTGCCAACCAATAAATAAAGTTATTCTCAGTATAGTGTATAATATGTAACTATAGGTCTTGTTTTACAGATCTCATGGCTAGATTTGTATATGTCAACCAATAAATGAAGTTATTATCAGTATAGTGTCTAATATGTAACAATAGACCCTGTCTTACAGATCTCACGGCTAGATTTCTATATATATGTCAATCAATAAATGAAGATATTCTCAGTATAGTGTCTAGTATTTAACTATAGGCCCTGTCCCATACAGATCTCATGGCTAGATTTCTATATGTCAACCAATAAATGAAGATATTCTCGGTATAGTGTCTAATATTTTTCTAAGATAAAACATTAAGTTGACAGGAAAGATACATAAAAATAATGGAGATTAAGATCATTGAAAAAAAACTAGTACAATAATCACCCGTCCGGCTCGGTTGTATACAAAACGTATACATAACTACTAGTGAAGCCCATACCCTCTCACGGTAACCAGTATAGCAGGGTGAGTGACCGGGGCTCTAAATATCTTAGCTTCAACAGTGTCCTTTTGGATATTTAACTGTAGCCGTTTTGTAGCTGTTGCTGCTGCTGCTATATTCTATGTTGATGGTGTTGTTGTTGTTGTTATTGTTTTGTTGTTGTTGTTGTTGTAACTGCTGATGTTGTTGTAGCTGTTACTGCTGCTGTTACTGTTGTCGTGTTGTTGTAACTGCTGATGTTGTTGTAGATGTTACCGCTGTTGTTGTTGTTTGTTATTGTTGTAGTTGACGAATGAAATTAAATAAAAAATAAATTTTGCTTTACGTCGGCACGACATATAAACAGTAAACAAACCTTTGTTGTCGTTGTTGAATTGGATGTTTTATTGTCACATGTGATGCGCTTATATTGTATTCACAATAAATGTACATGTATTGCCAATTTGGCTATTTGATTGTGTTCTATTTTGTTACTTATACAGTAAAAAGGTAGAGCAAAAATGCCGCATGTATCCGACATACCTAAACGCCATTTTTAAACATACTACAATAATAACAAGGTGTAAGTAACCTTGGCGCTAACAATGGGTGTTGTTTTGTATCACCGATATTGTGCATGCAAGTCATTGCAAACATACACCCACTGAGACTGGTTTCCCCTGGTAAACGTAAACATATTTGTGAATGCATTGTATTGTCTTTCAACACTGCGCCTCACTAAGAATGCATTGTTCTCTATCCTATGAATCCATAAATAGCGAATTGTAAATATGTTTGTCACCTGGTTTATCTCCCTAGTTGTTTTCATTTTTTGTCAAACAAATTGTGAATATCAATATGTGCGTAACGTTATCATGCGCTGCATGCTCGACAGCTGATCAATCTAATCCCATAGCATTCATTGGGTTTAACCAAGGACTTGTATAGACTCTATATTATTCCTTGGTTTTAACGGCTACTAATTATTATCAAGGTGCACTCGTACCCCGGGTAGCAAGGACACACATGTGGCGGTGTGCACTCTTGTAAACAAACCACGGAATATGGCCATGGCACATTATACAGAACTAAATTATTATGTTTACTACAATTTGGCGTGCCTTACTTAATGGCAATGCCATACACAACTATATGCACTTAAGTGGTTATATCAACCTGTGGTGTCGTTTATTATTTGGTGTTATTCACCAATGCATTGACATTGTTTTAATAATACATATAAAACGCACAGACACAATGTTGTATTAGTATCGATGCGATTCGACTCCACTAATAATAATGTCCGGTGATCTGTCGCGTATATTAAAATTCAGTTGCATTTTAAATAGCTAGCAATATTACCTTGGATAAATTTTTGTTTGTCCGGGCGTATATTAACCCCTGTTTTACATGTCCCAAAGCTATGTGTGTAAATGATGTGAACATATGTGGCTCTTTTATTTGATTGAATTGGTGATTGATTGATTGATTGATTGATTGATTGGATATTTGGTGTCATTTAATGCCATCAATGGCTAACTGACGATCAGTTAACCTAACCACTCTTTCTTCGGATCCTGTAAGGCTAACTAGTACTCGAGCACATCCATCTCTGCAAGTAAGTGTTAATTTCCACCACTTGAATCAGCGTTGATGGACGAATGGTAATGAGACTCAATGTCGTATATCAAACATAACGGAGACTGTAGCCGTGCGGGGATCCGATAGTGAGAGGATAGTGAGACGCGCTATACCGATCGAGTTAATCGTACCCAGCTGTGTTGTGTTTGGGGTGGCTTTATTGAACTATAAATACTCTCCGTAACACTATCCGACTGTTTACTACCTGGGGTATGTAGGTTAATCGTTCTGATTGTATTGTGGTGTATATAATCGGCACTGACACATACCGGGAAGTCTTCCTGGATCTAGATTATAGCCATATATATGTGGGAATATAAAAAAGCAAGGTGTTTATTATATGGTATTTATTTGTATGGTGAAACTTTCCACATATATTTCTTCCTAGTTCCTTGTCTGATAATATCAATGTATTGTTATACCATCGTCAGCTGTAGTCATATTATTATATGTTTTAAATGGTTTTACATAGCTTGTTTATTTTTTCACGACTTTGCTGTTGTGTATATTTAACCCGTTTGGTTAAGTTTAAAGTTTAAAGTTTAAAGTTTAAAGTTTAAATTTAGTTTGAATTAATTTATTTTACTTCGATTGTAACCCGTTTGGTTATCAACGACCTTGCCATGTTGCTTTATAAATAAGTCTAATATCGATCTAATTACAGATGCTTTAAAACTTCCCTGTCTTTGTTAACAGCTAGACATTGCTACCTGCAATTGCTTGTTTTATATATATTTAAACTACGTTGAAGAATCGGTAATCCGTGGGGCGATTTTCGCACACAGTAGCGGGAAATCCCCTAAAGTCCACAATGTGATTCATATTATGATAGAAATTAAGGCCAAGCATAGACATTTCACGTGCACGTGTATGTGCAATTTGAACAATCAGACCTTGAGTGTGCAGCATGATATGACAATAAATAAGTAATCAGTCTTATGTATATACATGCTCAAAAGAGAAAGTAGGCTAAAATGAAAAATATGAATGCAATTCTTGTGAAAACGTTATTTATTGGCCCCGAAAAGTAACGCCAAACTCGGATTTTCCAAGAAAGCTTATTTTAGAAAATTGATTTGCGCTGTTGGTAGTTTTGTAGCTTATATTATTAGGGATCAATGCAAAAACTAGAATTAAAGAATATATCTTTTAGACAAAGTTGTTTATTTTGGGTGCCTAAATAAAAAAAACAGCTATGTCTAATATGCAATAGTAGGGCCTGCAAAAATAAATATATCTTCATTTATTGGTGGGCAGATTCAAGAAATCTAGCCGTGAGATCTGTAAGACAGGGCATATAATTAAATATTAGACACTACACTGAGAATATCTTCATTTATTGGTGGGCAAATTCAAGAAATCTAGCAACACCGCGTATATTGGTGGAAAGGACATGTGAATGCATACAACATTTAGTGTTGATACTAAAGTCTGTACATGAATATCCAGATTTGTCTGCCATTTATAATGGGTTGTGATCAAATACAATAATATGCAGCAGCTTTCATTATTTTAAATAATGTCCGTCTGAGCAACATTGGGTGACAAGCTACGACTGTTTGGGTATTTATTGTTAAGTTTTCAACTAATTGATATTGTATGTATCGGCCACTCAATTTTTAATGATTCTAACTACTTATTGGCAGTATATCAAATTGTTGTTGAAATGGGAATTGTCATAAGCTAACAGTAAAACAAGTTTCTTATATTGTGAATGCCTAATGATGATTTTAAATAATGAATAACGTATGTATCATTCAATTTCTAACCATATAACCGTGCTTGAAGCATTGCATTACTCAAACCACGGATCCCTGACGAAGCTATAGCAATATTTTTTTTCAGTTGCAATATGGATTGATACCAATTTAGAGCTAATAAGTGTATCGTTGCCCATAATTCATTAGAACTATACAAGATTATTTTCAATAGTCACGTATGCATCAAGGAACTGGCATCAATTCTTTGACATCGGCTTAACGTTGTACATAAGTTAATATGGTAAAAAATTATCATTGTGTACTATTGGCGCATGTAGTTATCTTTTGAAAATTAAGTTTTACTCTTTTACTACACGTTCAACGGTTATGATAGAAGATTACCAGAGATTTATGAACACACGATTAACTTTCGGCATGGAAGTATATAAACCCGACATAGATATTATCAATAACTGATGAGCTCCTAAAAGTATTTTAGGATATATTGGCAGGAGGTAGGAATGGGTGGCCGTACTGGACAACATTATGTCGATCTAATAATACACTTACAAAAGATCACTAATAAAAACGGTAGCAGACGATTAAAAAAATATGAAAATAACAGATATTCCAAAGTCGAGGCAATGCGGAGAAAGACAATGTCATGTGTGTGGCTGCATTATTTGCCAAAGGAAATGTTAGTGTACAGGCAGCATTTAGTTTAAACACTATTTTGTTCACACTAAACTGTATCACATTATCTTATTATCCGTTTTCTACTTATAAAGTACAAGCAACATTTCTGCTACAGAAAATAATATTTATTAAACTTTAATAGCAATGAATATTGTCATTTTTTTGTCAAAACACAAGTATTGGTTTGTCTAATTTAAATACACACTGTGACAGGAAATGTCACTTTTTCGGAACATAATGCGTATTTGCCTACCCTGATAAGTATTGCCTTTCAATTTACCGCGTAGAGCTTCCATCCACAGTGTTTCTATTCAACTTGAAAGGTGCGCGTCACGTGATAACTGTCAAACACGATTTGAAAGTAGGATTGTATGTAAAAACTGAGTTATTTAAGTGTTAAATGTGCGGTTTTGTGGGATTGTTTAACTTTGTTTAACTTTATAAAGTATTTTTTAACAACCGGTAAGAGTTTTTGCTAATGATATTACATATTTTAATCAATACGAGTGTTTTGGTCTCCGCACTGAAATCGGTACGGAAAATCCACCAAATAAAAAAGCGGATGGAGTATGCACGTAGAAGACGATCAAATAAAAAAATATAAAAATCGTTCGAAGACGTGCTTTGATATTCACTAACGCTCCATTGTGCTGATACTTTATAACATTATAATTATGTAGATATTGTACAACCTGAGCAGCTGTGCCAATGGCGGAGATAGACTATTTTAAAAGTTTATTTTAACAATATTTTTTGTTGTCTGACGATTATCACACCAGAAGTGCTAATGATGATGCGCATGCGCACTGACATTTTTCATGGGGCTGAAGGATCTCACGCTACACCAGCAGGACCCCTTGGTTATCAACACATGAATTTAGCCTGCGACAAAGTCTCATATGTCCCATGTCTTTCTTCAACTATAAATGATTTTCTGTTAAGCTACGAACTGACTTAAAATTTGTATACAAAATATCACGATATTCGTTGGCAATTTACCTGAATGCATTTTCCCTGTTGTTCTCCTTCCAAAATTAGCTTTCAAAGCGCTTGGCTGACCGAGATTGCAATCGGAATTTTTTGTCTTTTTCGTAGAAAATGGTAAGAAATGGACATGCGCAGTGTGTAGTTTAGTTACGGAAAAGGCCGAACACTCTTCGGATTGAAACATGCGCAGAGCGGGTGCAACGATGCCTGTTTTTTCGAAAACACACACCAAAAGAGAGAGTGAAAGGTGTCTCTCACGACACTATGGGGACATTTGTGGAAACCCAAAATAAATGTGTTATGCGCACGCTACATTAAAATAAGCGACCGTAAAAGCGACCCACAAAAATGTCATGTCCCCACAATGTTGGTTTTTTACCGGATAAATGTCGTCACATCTACGGAATTACAATACCTCTCTCTCTCCCTCCCTCCCTCCCTCCCTCCCTCCCCCCTCTCTCTCTCTCTCTCTCTCTCTCTCTCTCTCTCTCTCTCTCTCTCTCTCTCTTATTATTCTTGTTTGGAGTTTTATTTTGTATATGATTAAGGAATTAACTGACGTCTCATTTTGTACTTTACATTTGACTAAACTATAATCTTTTAGAAATAGTTAAACTAATGTCTAACAATACACTTAAACTGCGCAATACACGAACATTGTAATCCAAAACTTCTGAGATTGAAATCAAGATAAAATGGATGAATTTGTATGTAAACAATCTTAAAGTTTTTCCAACATTCTATACGTGTCTATTTTATGAATGATTCATACTGATATCAGTGTCAGTATAATATAAAAAAAATAAGGAAAATATTATTAGGTAAAGTATGAATATCTTAACTGTTGAAGTCTTCTATATTTATGCTTTTACCTGCTTTACTGAAATTATTTACTTTTAAACTGAACAAGAAAGAAAGAAAACTGACCCCGGTTAGCGCTGTCTGCATCACGTCTGACTATCAATCCAGGGTTCTTGAGTTTAGATCCCCAGCTCGACCACAATTTCCATGTTTATTGATAAACGACATTGTGCCTCATTGTCATTCGTCTCCCATCGCTGATCAAGTGGAAAGAGAATCATTTACTTGCCGATATAAGGTGTGCTCGAGTAATGGTTAACCTTCCAGAATTCAGGAAAGAATCAGGAAACTGAGCGTCTGATAGCCATTGATGCAAATTCATGACCCAAAATAGTGGAGCAAATATAAACTGTAAGCAACTATCTGCTAGTTTAATAAATCCATATTTTAGCTTCTGAATACTTTTTTAATAGCATGTTTAACTATATAATTCATGAGATCAGATTTTGCAGGGCTCTGTTATTTCTGTCGGTAGCGCGTCTGACTATCAATCCAGGTGTCGTGACTTCGAATCACCGCCCGACCACAGCCTCCATGAATCATATACGACATTGCGTATCATTACCATTTGTCTCTCACCGCTGATTCAAGTGGGAAATTTATCAGTTAATTGCGTAGATGGGATATGCTCGAGTACTGGTTAACATACCAGAATCCCAGGAAACAGTGGTTAGATTAACTGATCGTCTGTTAGCCCAAATTGGCATAAAATGACGTTTACTATTCAATCAATCGATCAAAAGAACAATATCCATGAATTGAACAACAGTAGTCTAAAGAATTATAGCTTTCAATAAGTAGTCTTAAAATGTTACAACTACTACTACGATAGCTACATTTGCTATAAATGCAACACATGTTACGACTACTACTACGATTGCTACACTTGCTGTTAGTGCAACACATGTTACAACTACTACTACGATTGCTACACTTGCTGTTATTGCAACATATGCTACAGCTACTACTATGATTGCTTCATTTGCTGTTAGTGCAACACATGTTACAACCACTATTACGATTTCTACACTTGCTGTTAGAGCAACACATGTTACAACTATTACTACGATTCTACATTTGCTGGTAGTGCAACACATGTTACAACTACTACTACGATTGCTACATTTGCTGGTAGTGCAACACATGTTACAACTCCTACTACGATTGCTACACTTGCTGTTAGTGCAACACATGTTACAACAACTACTACAATTGCAACATTTGATGTAAGTGCAACACATGTTACAACTACTACTTCGATACCTACATTTGATGTTAGTGCAACGCATGTTACAACAGTTACTTCTACTACGATAGCTACATTAGCTATTAGTGCAACACATACTAAAGCTACTACTATGATTGCTACATTTGCTGTTAGTGCAACACATGTTACAACTACAACTACGACTGCTTCATTTGCTGTTAGTGCAACATATGTTACAACTACTACTTCGATTGCTACATTTGCTGTGAGTGATACACATGTTACAACTACAACTACGACTGCTTCATTTGCTGTGAGTGATACACATGTTACAACTACTACAAAAATTGCAACCTTTGCTGTTAGAGCAACACATGCTACAGCTACTACTATGATTGCTACATTTGCTGGTAGTGCACCACATGTTACAACTACTACTACGATTGCTACATTTGCTGGTAGTGCAACACATGTTACAACTACTACAAAAATTGCTACACTTGCTATTAGTGGAACACATGTTACAGGTACAACAACAATTGCTACACTGGATGTTAGTGGAACACATATTACAACAACTATTACAATTGATATACTTGTTGTTAGTGCAGCACATGTTACAGCTACTACTAAA
Organism: Panopea generosa; assembly: GCA_029582155.1. NCBI lineage: Eukaryota > Metazoa > Mollusca > Bivalvia > Adapedonta > Hiatellidae > Panopea > Panopea generosa. The sequence continues at coordinate 27,702,466 of CM055906.1, read as the reverse complement.
ATTGCTACAACTACTATTACGATTGCTACATTTGCTGTTAGTGCAACACATACTACATCTACTACTTCAATTGCTACATTTGCTGTGAGTGATACACATGCTACAGCTACAACTACGATTACTACATTTGCTGTTAGTGCAACACATTTTAAAACTACTACTAAGATTGCTACATTTTCTGTTAGTGCAACACTTATAACAACTACTACTACGATTGCTACACTTGCTGTTAGTGCAACATAATGTTACAATCCCTACTACAATTGCTACACTTGCTGTAAGTGCAACACATGTTACAACTACTACTACTACGATTGCTACATTTGCTGCAATACAAGCTACAGCTACCACTACGATTGCTACATTTACTGTTAGTGCAACACATGTAACAACTACTACTAAGATTGCTACACTTGCTGTTAGTGCAACACATGTTACAACTACTACTACGATTGCTTCATTTGCTGTTAGAGCAATATATGCTTCAACTACTACCGCGTTTGCTACATTTGCTGTTAGTGCAGCACATGTTACAACTCCTACTACGATTGCTTCACTTGCTGTTAGAGCAACATATGCTATGACTACTACTACGATTGCTACATATGCTGCAACACTAGCTACAGCTACTACTACGATTGCTACATTTGCTGTTAGTGCAACACATGTAACAACTACTACTACGATTGCAACACTTGCTGTTTGTGCTGCACATGTAACAACTACTACTACGAATGTTATATTTCCTGTTAGTGGAACACATGTAACAACTACTACTACTTAGATTGCTACATTTGCTGTTAGTGCAACACATATAACAACTTCTACTACGCTTGCTACACTTGCTGTTATTGCAACACATGTTACAACTCCTACTACAATTGCTACACTTGCTGTTAGTGCAACACATGTTACGACTACTACTACTATTGCTACATTTGCTGTTAGTGGAACACATGTTACAAATACAACTACGATTGATAAAGATGCTGTTAACGTAACACATGTTACCTATCAATCTGGATATCAGAATGTACGTAGATGTTCCCTGTATGAATTGAACGACTACCAACAAATACACGTGCATGTTCGAGGCACGTGCGCTACAGCATAAATAGTAAAACAAAAATTGATTCCTGCGCTTAAGTACAGTCTTTGCCCGTGCCACACAGGTCGTAAATGAGTTTTTGAAAAGATGTTTGTGGGAAAAACAAGAAAATGTACATGTTCCGATAAAGAATGGTACAACAATCAGTGCTGTAGACCAATTATTAAGGCCTGTGGAACTTTTTGAAAATTATGAATTTTGACTTTTTCAAAAAAAAGCCATGCTAAGACTTGCCCTGTTGAAATCGCTGCCAAGAGTTCATTTCTTGACCGATTTTGTTTAACTTGGTATCATTGTGTAGGTATGCCTAAATGGTTCAGTTTCGAGCGGGCCAGCTGGTCTAAGTTCAGATTGGACTCTGTAAGGGGGCGGAAAAAATAAATCACTCATGGAATTGGTTTATAATATGTTGTAGATTTAGCGATTCTAAGCAACTTTTGTTCTTAAACAAGTAGGCTATCTACCACCGTTCCACCAGAAACGCGCCCGTGCCGACACGTGCATGGCGGGAATGGGGATGTCATGTTCAAACCCCTGTACTGAGCTCATTCTTGAGATGTTTTTAATCAGAATAATGGGTTTGGCAGGTATTGAGTAGCTCTTGAGGTTGGTACCATTTTTGTTTCAAAAGATGGCCGCTATCGGTCGCCAGCGGGCCTCGAACTTAGGTCATGTTGTAACACATGCCGGAAAATGAGAGGCACATGCATTTGGGTCATGTTCAAATATATTGTAGATACTTTCATTCCGTGCAACATTTGTTCTTAAAGTGATAAGCTATCTGACTTTGTTTAGTCAGAAACGCGTCCCGTGTATACCTGTACAATTCAACCAAACTCAACACATTTGGTCAATCATAGGTGCCATGTTCAAACCCCTGCCAAGAGGCCATTTCCTTTCGAAATTTGATGATCTTGGTGTCGTTCGACAGGTATTGAATATATCTTATGCTTGCTGTACCTCATTGACCTGAATGCACTCGATCGAGGTCATTCCTGTGGCTTAAAACTGAGGTGGTTACCCTTGCACGTGCGCCATTTTGAGAGCCACGTGCATTGAGTTTATCTCATAAATGTTATAGAGAATTCAATTCTTAGCAACTTTTGTCTACAAACTATGTGGCTAGCTAAAACTGTTTAGCCAGTAGAGCCATAACCCCAACTCACATACTGTCAGCCGGAGGGTAAAAAAGGGCTTGAACCTGTGCCGAGAGGCCACTTCCGGTTCGATTTTTGCAAGTTTGGTATCATTTTAAAGGTCTCGGCGAACTTTATAAAGTGGCGTGAAGTTTTTAAAAAATTCTGAAACCCGTGCCTGTGCACGTGCAAAAATAGAAATAATAGACCTAGGGTAAAAATATGTTTTTTTATTAGCTCAATCTCGTCAAATAAAGGCTAGTTTATTTTTACCGTTTCGAAAATTGGTCAAAATTGGTTACACATGCTAGAAAATGAGAGGCACGTGCATTGAGTTCATTTTCATATATGTTGAAGAACACGTGAATCTGAGCAACTTTTGTTCTTAGAGTGTTCAGCTTTCTGTCTTCGTTCAGTCAGAACTGGCCCGTGCTAACACGTGCAACTCCAAACAAATGATGGCAATTTGGGGTGTCATGTTCAAATTCGGGTACTGAGCTCACTCGTGTGACGTATTTAACAAAAACAAGGGGTTTGACAGGTAGTGAGTAGCTCTTGAGGTTGGTACAATTATTTTTTTAAAAAAAGTGGCTGCAAAGAGTCGCCAGCGGGCCTCAAACTTAGGTCATGTTGTAGCACGTGTCGGTTGATAAAAAGGCATGTGCATTTAGGGTGATGTTCGTATATGTTGTAGAGAATTTAATTTTGAGCAATTTGTGTTCCTAAAGCGATAATCTAACTGTCACCGTTTAGTCAAAAACAGGAAATCTACCATCTTTAGTAACAGAGTGTAACAGTTCACAAATATGAAAAATTTATGGCTAGCTTGAGAGGGATTATTTACTTTAATTATTTGATGTAATTAAATATTAAAATTTAACAGGTAACATTTTAACCAGATTTTTTTATAGCCTACAGTGATGTGTCTTGTTCTAGAAAGCCCGTGTGGTTCCGGCTAAGAATAGAATCGCTGTCGATCTCTGCAGAAGGGTAGGAATCCTCCGGGGTGTCACGTTCATTTTATCATTTTTTCACTAGTGTTAAATTACCAACCCATGTGTGGTTCCAGGGAGCCATATAAGTGATGGCAAGAATATAATCACAGGGGCTCCTGCATATCGTAGGAAGCGACAATTCGAGTTATACAAGAGAATTTGCTAAAACTCTGCAGTTCTGTAGGTATCAAGGTTTTAGGTTCATTCTGCATATTCATTTGTTTATGGGTTTTTTTTAATATGTAATTCAATTCGTTGTGTTTGTACATGTAGAGTGATCCTGGAATCTTAATTCCTGTTGGTGTTGAATAACCAATAATTTGTTGGTACGCCGTAAAACACTATTCATTCATTCCTGTTCTTGAAATTGGGATTGCTTAATGTCGTTTGAAGGGCAAGTGCTGTCAATTTTTTTCCATGTTGAGTAAGAAAGACAATTCACTTGCAGCTTGGTTTGGTAATCCCTTGTGCGGAGACCTATAAACCAAATACGCTATTGTGAAACTACGTCATTCTATTTATAGTTAAGACTTGTCCATCATATGTAATACATTAATATTTAATCCATTGTATTGAATAACATATGTAACAGATAAACGTGCTGTCATCCCATATACGGTAGGTTCTTTCTAAGAATAGAATGACATAGTTTCAAAATAGCGTATTGGGTTTATAGATTTGGGATTGTATATGGGGTGTTTGGTGTAAAGTTAAGGTCATTATTCATAAAATATAAAAATCTGCTATTAGTATGAGACACTGTTCAGCTGATTGAAAATGTAACGTTTATACAAATGTTTCGTGCGATATACTGGAACAAAATGCGTAAATCATAAATATTATTTGTGGGACCTACCGCAACCAGTTGACATGACAAGACAAAAATCAGTTCAAACCACTTTATACCTTTAGTGTAATGGTCAAGCGAGTTTTTTAATGAAGCAACTTCATACAATTGAACAGAAAGCCGTGTCCATTTAAACTTTATGGCATAATAAGTTAATATTAACTTTTACATTGATTGGAAGGCAAGCGAAGCTCTGACTACCATAGCTGTCACGCAGCCCTAGCAATCTGTTATAAAGGTAACGTATGACAGGAACCGCCATATTCATCCGACCGATAAAGAAGTTCACAAGTTTCAAAACGCATTTGCCGTAGCAGAGGACGTATTATACAACAAAAGATTCAAATTTTTTTATTTATTGCGGATTGTTTCTGTATAAAAATTCAAAGATACGATACGGGAAGCATACAATTTCCATGGAAATGCAGAAGAATACATTAATCTCGCTGTGCACTAAAAAAAACACGGCAATTTTCATTGATAAAAAAATTGTTTTACGCATTTACTACTATGCATAGTGACGTCATCTGGTGGAGGGTTATAATCTCTAACATCATTTGACTGTAATCATGTGTAATCATTAACGGGGTGAAATATAAACATGTTTTCGATATAATAACTTTGAGTAAATAGTGATTGTTAGTGTAATTTCATTCACTACGGAATGTCCTCTTTTGATTTTGATAGTAAAATAAAGAAATTAGGTTCGGGGCTTTTTTGTAGTTGATAAAAAAAACCCGCGCCAATCTGCCATCTTATGCAAGCAGTGTTTTGATGTTGATGAACAGATCCACAGCTCAAAGTAATTGGTTTATATATAGATTCATAATTTCATTTATATATTTACCGTTATCATATACTGTTGTATTGCTACTCAATTTTTGCTGCTAATTTAGTTTATCCAAACATATTTAACCGTTTATTAGGTCATCCGACCGTTATGTTTGTTGTGATTAGAACTGTGTTGTATTGTTTAGATTGATTAAATCTAGGTCACGCAAAACTGTTTATAATGCTTTTAATTGATAATTTATATTGTTGATTGAAAGCTTTATGAGAATCGAACATAACAAAAGTCAAAACACACGTAAATCTATTAGTAAGTCATGTTTGTTTTGTTTTGTACAAAAAGATATTGATATGTGTCGTATATCCTTGGAGAATCAGGAACATTTTGTGCTGAATGCGTTTCGTAATCCATAAATCATAACTACAGTGCTGCCAGTGTTAACGAATGATCGGTGGTAACAAATCACTTGCATTTTAACCTATCGTACATTACAAAATAATTTGTTATTCAGATTTTTATTTTCATACGTTTGAAGATGAATCCTTAAACAACAACTGACAAAAATCGCGTAAACAGAATGTGTTGAACATTACGTAATCCAAATTACCGCTATCGGTGAAACACAAACACTGTACACACATGCCTAAACAAAAAGTTAAAGTTAACATCTTTAAATATTGTCATTTTGGTGCTCATGCCTCACTACAAAAAAGAAAACAATCGGATATGTATTTCTTTAAAAAAAACTGGTAATGCATTTACCGTCTTTTCAGGAGTAGCGAATCAGTATGGTACGTGAAAAGGGCAACCGGGCTACTTAGGTGATGAATTGTATTCCAAATGTTATAGATTATTTTTTCCAAATGTTCAAATCGATCTAAGGAGTGAATGTGTTAATTTATGACAATGTATGGGCTTATTTTATACAACTTAGGTCTAAAAATATTGGTTGATTCATATTTCATACTTCGACAATTTTCAATATAATTAACAGTTTGGTGTTAAGTCCCCACAGGTCAGCAAAGAATAAACTGAAGAAAAACAATCGATTTCTGCAACTTTTAGGTGATAGTTTCTGTAAAACTGGTAGTTTGATACTGCACAGTACTTTTTAAACAGCACTCAGACATTATCTCATCTTATAGTATGAGCGATTCGTTACTACCGGAAGTGATCCTCTATCGATAAACGTCGATAAACAAACGATGTAGGCATTGTAACATTGAATTCAAAATACAAACTTCACAGAATGCGAGATAGATAATTTCTCTATAATATGACTGTGAACAAACCATAATTTTCAATTTGAACTTAGATTTTGTGAGTATTAAATAAAAAGTGATTCGTTAACACCGGCGTCACCGTATTGAACTGGAGATATTAAAATTGACTGGAGTTGTAGCACAAAATATATGATTGCCAGACTGAAGATGATTCATGGAAAAACAAAATCTGAAGTTCGAAGTTAAATCATAATGTATATCTGGAGCTGAATCGTTGAAATTCTTGCTTGAGAAGTTGGACAAGTTAAGAGTTCAGATGACTCATTTGAATTGTATATTTGTGGGTTTTTTTTAAGAATTGTATATCTTTTAAATAAACAATAATTCATTCATTGTTGGTGATTGTTGGCACATTATTAAAAGGCACTTTAAAGCGGTACATTCCTCTTTATTTTTTAATGCAATAATGTGGATATTGAGCAGTGGATATGTAAAATTGGTAGTTTTTATGGGAAGCATGTGTCGATCAATACTCTATCAAAAAGTCAAACGTCAGAATATAAAGATTTGTTTGTCAAGCTTTCATATAGGTTATTCATGTTGATAACTTTTATGTGATTTTATGTGGAGATATGGAAAGGAATCCTGGTCCACCACGTTACCAGTTTACAAAATTTCCTGTAAATGGCACATTTCACCAGGGTCATCGAATATTCAGTCAATTTTCACAGGGAAGACAGTGTGTACCATGTTGTTTAGCATTTTTTGCAAATGCGTTATTAAAACCATTTAATAGCTACTGTTGGAAAAGGATTAATATGGACTCTGTATTGTATGCAGGAGATTATTTATACAGATACACAAAAGAAATATCAAACACACCACATTCTTTTCTAAATCCCAATGAATTGCTTTCTTACTTAACATTTCAGAAATCTAACTAAGTTTTCCAATTTCCGAACCTACATTTTCGAATTAACACAAGCAGCGAGCCTTATCTCAGGCCTTTGAACCCTTTGGTATTGCAGCCATGTACACTATTCCTTTTGTGACATTTTGCCACCAACAAGCTGCATAATTTGTAGATTAATCTGCAAAAGTGTAGGTTTATTCTTTTACTATGATATTATCATTGTACATACATATAGCAAGACATCACTTTACATAACAAAAGGCCCATGGGCCTTAACGGTCACCTGATTATCCTTGATGACATAAAGCTATATGAACTATTTTCCATATTTTGTCTTTCGGGAAGCGGCAAGGTAGGGGACCATGAAGTTCACACAGGTATTAACCGTTGTGTCAGCAACATCAAATCACACAAAACACTTTCGCAGAAGTCTATTCAGTCATAAGAAATAACGTTTTTTTGTCAATTTCTCTTACATATATTTAGTAAAGTGGGCCTCGCCCCAGGGCCAAACGGCGAGATCTAGAAGCATAATGTTAACAATATTGATAAAGGACCCCTGGTCGTCAATAATCATGCTCACAATTTTCTTCTGAGTGCTTCCTATAATAAGAAGATTTTTAAAATTTACCTTGATTTCGACTGTTTTTGCCCTGCCCCCAAGACCTCATGGGGTGGGGACAATGAACTGCACATTAACCGTCATGTCAGCAACAACAAATCACATCAAAAGCATTCACACAAGTCTTATCTAGGTATAAAAGCTGTATACAATTCATTACAAATGAGTTTATAATTTTTGAGAAGGATTCGAAAAAGTGAATTGTTTAGATGCTCTAAAATATTTTAAGCCCCACCCCCAGGGCCAAACCATGAGACCCAGGGACATGCAATTCTTATAAAGGTATCATATACGTCCATAATCATGCTCACCATTTGTTTCCCAGTGCTTCCTATAGAAAGAAGATTTTCAAAGTTTACCTTGAATTTGACAGTTTTGGCCCTGCTCCCAAGGCCACTGTGGAGTGAGGACCATGCAATTCACAATTTTGATTCACCCTTTGGTACCAAAGCTGCATACAACCTTTTGTTACGATTGAACTTACGTTTTGAGAAGCCGACAGATAAAGGCGATCGCAAAAGGTTCCTTGAGACAAAGTCTCTGGTGACCTTAAAATACAATGTGATTCAGTTTAAATTATAAGAGACTAGATTCAAAATATATAACTATTTACATAGCTATTAACATCTACATTTACTATAAAATGCCAAATGATGTAAAACCTTCCATTTAAATTAACTTTCTACAAAAATGCTGTTCAGAATGTTTTCAATCATGACAAAAACATTTATATACAGGGTTACCTTGGTATGCTTGAACATACATAAGTGTTTTCGCAAACTGTACTGCAAATACATTTTGTTAATGCGGAACATACAAGCTATGAAGTTCACGGTTCATTTGCAACATAAAAATGTTAAAACTTGAGCACAATCTGAGACATTAATCGCTATCTAACTGTTGACATTTGTAACAGGAGCCATATAAGCATGTATGTGGTCTATATATATAAGGAAATATGTATATCCTGCGGGGCATCAGCATTCATGTACAATACTAGCTTATAAGGGCTATATATATCCGTTATATATAGAAAATGTGGGCCCTTGAAGAAACCCCACACCAAGGTGTCATTCAAAGACCCCACAAAAGACCATATGTCTTTATATATATATATATATATATATATATATTTATATATATATATATATATACGGTATCACCATGCAATACATCACTACAAAACACAGATTTCTTCAACAACAAAAAAATTTACCGAGTTCTAGAACAGCACTGATTATATTTTAAAGCAAACATACTTGCTGAACAGTGAACAGGCGTACTTATGTGTGTGTGTATGCTATTTCGTTGGATATTTCAATACAACCGATCAAGAATTCAAAGCTTAGATTACCACCTTTAAAAAGTCTTATCTCAACGAAAACTGTTCTCAATAAACTGACAGAAATGCCGTGTACACGACACAATTTAATATTAATATGTGTGAGTAGTAATTTCTAATTTTTTATTACTTTCAAATATGTTATTGAAATATAGCCACTTCACAAGTGTGCCTATAATCCAACAATATAAATTTCCATTAAGTTTTGTCGAATTTAAACGCTATATTGCATGTTCGTAGTTGGTGTAGATTTCAACTCGGAAGTCTTTTTTTAGTGACGAGTTATTTAAACTTTCAGATTCACATTCTTCTATGATAATACTAGATTTTCACAACAATCCGTGAAGATAAATTAAATTTATAGACGTTAAAATCTCGGCGGTATTGTACACAGCACGTGAAATAACAATAACTTTATGTAATATGCACTAGTTTTGGTAGATTGTTACTTTTATTTTAATGTAAATCCAAAGCCATTTTCAGAAAATAGCATTGCTGGCCGGTATCGTAAATGTTATACCATTTATTATAATAATTGTAGATTTTTGGAAAATATGTACTTCGATGAATGCCTGAATATTTGGCAGAGAACACGTTTAACACACAATGGATCCGCTCATGCGTTGTTGTACAGAGTTTAAAACAACGAAATCATATATTCAAGTTTTTATTATGGCCTGACTATAATGCGTTGTTTGTATTGCGTTATGCAGCTTTTATACCGCATATAGGTGAATGGTTCGACATGTAACCAGTCAGTCATTGAAATTGTTCGGGCCGTATCAAGGTTATTAAAGTAATGTATGTGTATTTCTTATATTTGGTGTAAACTGTTATTACTTAATCGTTAATTAAATAAGTTTCCGGTACACCAGTTTACAAAAGCTCAAACGTATATGCTGATTGAAAAATACTTTCATGGAAATAATTTATTTATCTATCTATTCAAACAATTTTATTTCAACCAATATCTTTACAACAAGTGCATTTCACACGCATTTACTTTGACTTCAAGTTTAACTATTGATTTCAATTACCATTTATCATAACTATCATCAAATGTTAGAATGAAGTTCGTAAAACAATTTATTGTACACATTATGTGTTATTGCCAATAGAAACAACAGAAGTTCTCTATAACTATATATTTTTTATATACATTTTCTTCTGGTATATTCAATTGAGTTATATATACAGTTTGTTGATATATGTCAAACTGTTTTCAAGAAACGGGCAAAAACTGATAATAGGGAAATATGCCACTAACTTTAAAATGTAGTAAGATAACTAATACTAAAACCGAAAGTACAAAATCATAAAATACCTGGAATGGTTTTATAAAACAAACAGGTTTATTGTCATGATATAATCGCTGTGTGCTATAAATGGTTACACTCAATAACCACTATAGCAACAACTCTAATAACATTTACACGAATGACACATATCGAGAAAAAACAATGTCTTTTCCTAAAGAAATGCTAAATACAACGAATGTATAACGAACCTTATAAATGTACTATTAAATGTGTAAAGGGATATAACTTAAGAATTTAACGAAATGTAAGTTAAATGGATAAAGGGCTGCGCTCAATAATAGTGAAATATGTGAAATAGGATTTTTAATATGAGATTAATAAAATGTTACATAAGGTCTATTAATGAAACTAAATATAATTTATTCACCAGTTAATTGATGAAATGCAGGTAAAGCAAAATATGAAATGGGTCATGTCATAGAAAACGAAAACTATTGCATTTAAGTTAAAAAAATAATTCGCAAAATCATATATAGTCGTTTTAGAAATTATTTTACAATAATAATTTTATAATTATGATGATACTCATGCTGAAAGTGTGTGTGTGTGTGTGTGTGTGTGTGTGTGTGTGTGTGTGTGTGTGTGTGTGTGTTTTATTTTGTCTTTCAAAGCACACATTTTACGACATATTACAATTACATGTACGTCTTTACTTGAACTGCATCAATATATCACAAATCGCTAAGTTTTATCATTTTCTATAATAAAATATTCAAAGATATGCCACTTTTTAAGAATTCTGAAGAATAAGATGGCTATGACATACTATTGCTTTTAAACGGGTAAAGTGTTTTTCTATATTGCTGGAAATAGGACGTTTTAAAAAGTCTACATTCCTTTGTACAGGCGACCCATCATTTCTTTTTATTTGTATTTTAATACTAAAACCATAACTCAAGCTCAGCTGATTTTTTATTGGGAATCGATTGTTTTGAAAGTAAAGTCAAACTGTGAATTGTGTCTGTTATCGAAACAGGTCTATTTTAAATTGGATGATAAATATTCTATTATTTTAAAACGAAATCAGGATAAACTGCAATTCTTTCAAGAAAATGAGCATCACGCTTAAATTAGCATATAAACAAGTTCGAGTCCTTGATTTAAAGTTAAGTATTATTTCACTCGCTTCATTTCTATAAGGAAAGTGTGTATAATGGATTGTACTGGATTAGAACTGGAGTATAAATTTCGTGAATTGAAGTTCTACAAAAACAGACTTAATACAATCAATGTCTGGTCTTCACAAATTCAACAGATTTGTTTCAGTTATCGTCAGCGGGTTTTTATTAAACGTGAAGGAAACATAGTGTTAAAAGTAGCAGCGCTATGGTGGCCGCAATGGTATGACTATAGCTTATACTATTATCATTAGGTCATTCGAGAATCTGATTCAAAATGCGACAATCGAGTAAATAACTGGAACATTCGTGATCAGATCATATTACTCTGCCAATAGATAAAAACGTCACCATGATACAGAAAATAAAAAACGACTAAATTCGGACCCTATGTAGCGGTTGAAGTCAGAGGTTATGGACATTATAATACCTAAGTGATATATGCAGTCTGTAACGTTCGCACAAAATGGAGTTTTTATTGACACTACAACGTTGGAAACACTTGATTTGGTGCATTGGGTGATATTCAGAGAGTCGTTGTTTATTATAAAGACGGTAAGCTCTACACAGCTCTAATTTCTTTGCCGTAAGAAGCTCCTTACTGTCATGTAGGGGAGGTAATTGTAAAAAGTGATACATTATCGATACGTCCAGGTTAACAGTCGATTCAACGCCGTTGAAAGACACCATTTCTAGCCATCCTTTGCAAGATGCCGAATTTACAGAAGTGTAAGCCCGTGTTATATTAGACAACGAAAGTGGAATAGCAAACGATTTCGCACAATAGCGGCAAAACCAAATCGTGTACACCTGTATTTATTTAAACACCTGTGTACTACACCTTTTATTATAAAAAGTGATCGCTACAGTATTGGTGTATACTTGCAAATTTCAAAAGATCTGTTTATACCTGTACGTTTATTATAGTTTCGTTGATATAACTGTTATATTTAGTTTTTATTGCAAAATATGTATCGACAAGAAGACTAAAACGAGCCCTCTCGCTTCTTAGCGTTTGCCATGAGAAAAATCGAAGACACGGTTCTGCAGATGTTAATCTTCGATAGAGACGACCTTGAGATCAATTTTATATTATATTTCCTTTATTCCTTAAACAATGTCCTTAAACATGACTATCTTTGCTGTAATAATTATGATTTCTATAGTACTTTAAGAACATACACATTGCATATAATGGTTTCAAACAACCAATATGCATAAGGAATGCGAAACAGTATAAGTTCCTTTATAAAGAAACTAACAAATGAGCAAAAGTACACACTGATCAAACTAAGGTGTCGTAATTATGCAGCTATTTTGACAATGTCAATATATTGTACATGTACTTATCAATACTGGTCAGAACCTATGACATATTTTCATAATATATGTCACCATTTCACCACAACATAAACATCATACAACGTTTATATATAATTCTGAAATGATTATTTTCTTGGGTTCATTTCATGGCATAATACAACCTGTTCATTTTAGTACTCATTTTATAAGGATGATTGCTTATACTCTGAGGCAGCTTATAACAAATTGGGTCAGTTCTCATCCTTATGCAAACTTTCATCCATATAACTCAAAGTAATGGCCACTTATAAACAATTTGTACTAAAACTGTATTTTTACATAAGGCTCCTCTGTTAGCCCTCGATGACATAAAAATGAAGGTAAATATTCAATCAATCAATCATTTGACATGAGGCAAATTTGACATTTTGACCCTGCAAGCCATGTGCACTTACGTATAATATTGATTTATTTCAAATACAGTAGAACTTCGTTTGCTCGAACACGGATGGCTGGAACAACACACATGGCTCGAACCACTTACCTGGTCCCGGCCGAAATAGTATTTAAATTCTATAATTCTACCTGCGATGGCTAGAACACCGATGTCTGGAAGTGTCGAACTAGAAATTAGGTCCAGCCAACATATTAATCTGTATTTTTATGTTCGAACTATTTTGTTTAGTCCCGTCGGGTTCGAACTATCACAGCTCATATTTAAATACTTGGAATAAGTTTTATCATTCCGATACAACTCACGAAATTAATATATGATTTACACTTGCTGTCGAAGAAGGAACAAAAATAGTCGTAATATATGCTATGATAATGTAACTTTACATAATAAGTATAAATGTATTTTTCAGAAATAGTTTTAAGTGAAAATTGCAGCGTATTCAAGTAAGCTAATACATGTGAATAGCTGATGTATTACGCAGCAGTTTTACAAATCTCTTTGCTTTGGTTTATAATACCGCAATTATCTAAAGCTTTATATTCCTTCTAGTGTTTAATGTTTAATAAAGTAAACACTGAAACATTCACAAAATATTTCTTTCAGAACATGTCATGTAAGTACGCTATTGAAACTCGAGATATGTTTTAAAATAGATATTTAACAATACAATGTGCAAAGTCACTCATATCAATATCAAGATATTCCTAACTGCAGTGAAGGACAGGGTTAATGTTTGTGATAATGGTTGTCTCTACCTGTAAACAAGTCAATTATGTTATTGTAGGGATTTGCATTTTGAGCCTGTTAATCACTTACGAATGTTGTCATAATCATTTGAATAAGTGGTTTACTAATGATGATTATACAGTAGAACTTCGTTGGCTAGAACACGGATCGCTAAAATACAATATATAGCTCGAACCACTTATCTAGTTCTGCCCTAAATCCTATTTCGATGTATATGCATGTACATATTTGGTATGATGTTGAACAATGCTTCTGCTGTATGTATTAACTTTGTTTTGACGATTTTCTACGATGACTCATTTACTGATTTTACATCAAGTTTATGTAAGAGGCGTATCTGACGCCTTTATTTAAATAAGTCAATCTTCCATGAGGTCCTCAGACATATATACTGGTCGTACCTAATACCGCGAGTCTAAAAAGTTTTCAACCATGTAAAGAATATCATAAATACTTAACTGGAACAAGGTTACTTAAGTGTGCTGAGTAAAAAATAGTTGCCGATACGAAATGCAAACAAATGCCGACGCTAATGGAAGTTGGAGGTTTGCGCATGTCTTCCCAGGTTGTTATTATACGGACATTCGTGGTAATAGGTATATCGCGGTATAAGGTATACAAGGGATATATATTATTTATATCTAAGTGTTAATAACATAATAACAAACAAAATACGGAAGTATAATGTTATGTTTTATAGACATTCATAAATCTTGTCGGCAAAAGCACTTTAACTATAGACTGTTATGTACTTTTAAACATTTGTCCTAATAGATTTATACAACCTTAAAGACCCAACCTGGGTATAAAGGGAGGTAATGGCGGTGGAAGTAAAATAAGTTCTTGGATTGAAAAATTTTAAATTTGTCATGCAACATAAACTTGATATTACTCACAGTTCCTGAAATTTTCAGAATTAGATCTGCAATAATTTATTACTTATTGCTTTCAACAGACAGTTAGTTACAGAGAAATTTGAATTTTTGGGGAAAAGCAAACTAATCAATATTTGTCATGTGACCAATGTTTGTAAATAAACTGACATGCTGTATGTAGTTCACATGGCTATATTTAAGATATAATAGTTAAATACAAACTACAAATCATGCAATACTTACCAAACTTTTTAGTAAGTCCTTCTATTATCCTTTTTTAATCACCAACAGTATATATGTATATCATCATATTTAATTGAATTATATAATTGTTCCTCTTCTTTATTAAAAAATGTCCAATTTATGGTGCCATGTGAATGAATCATTTTACATGTGTATTATATCACATCAAACAGAAATTATAGTTTTATAAACATAGTGTTTTCACTAGGAATATCATGAATATGTATATAAGGCTTTTGTCAAATGAAAGCTTTTGAAAGTAACTTAAATTACCAAATCAAAAACAATTTCTGGTCTTTTTCTCAATTAATTATTCATATATTCTCCCTCCGTGTATTACATTGTTATGACAGGAACCAATTTTAATGATTTTTTCCCTTTTATTTTGTTTTTAATATGCACGGCCTTGACATTGTTCATAACCACCACTGTTTATAATTTACAGTTGATACACATGTATGATAAAACAACATTAGTTAAAGTTTATTATTAGCACAGTCTCTATCACACAACTTTGTTTCCAAGGTATGATTTGAGGTATTATGTTGAAAAAAGACACCTTTTGCAGTTTTTAATCACATCAACCTTAGTTTAAGTCTAATTTCTAATATATTCAACAAAGTGTTATTTATTACTTTTTTTAACAATAACATTCGGGTATTAATATAATATCCAAGTATGAATATAATTGCAAGTTCTAATTTTCCGTCACTAAAAGGGACAAAAATATCAGCACATAACATGTAACATTCTTAATATTTATATCTATGTATTTTTAATTTCCCTCCAAAATGTACTAAATGATTCATAATGGGCGGATTCATAATGGGCTAAACCAATTTGAATATATATAGGGATTTGGGGCATGTCTGTTAGACTGATTATAAAGCTTGAATTGTGTTTTTTTAAATAAATAGCACATATGTTTATATACATTATTACTTTGATATCAATCAACAACATTATCTAATCACTTAATAGCGTTGATAAAACTGTTATTACCCGATAATGATTAATTAGAGACCATGTAGCTCCTTATGCTAAAGTGGGATGTTATATTGACCCCAGAGTCAACATTCCTGTATCAATTACAATGTAAAGTTTTACAAACATTTTGCTGTCTGCTATTATCACTGTTCTATTGTTAGACCATATTATACACTCCCAGTTGATAAAACACACCCTGTAGAGTAACTAATTTACATCCAATAGTCTGATCGGATGTTGGGGCTTTAACTATGTATGGCTTGTTCAAGGAGAATATAATTAAGAAAGCAACTTACATAGTTGTTGCTATGAACTACAGAATAAAAAAGTTCTGTTTTACCCATCGCACAATATATATTATATAACCGTTTGAAATGGTTTACTGAAATTGCAACAACATTTTTGTTAAGGGGAAGTGGGTCAACAACTGTTTACAACCAGCATGATTGTTGTGAGTCAACAGAAAATGTAGGACTTTTGTATATTGAAATATCGATATATCGCAATACGCTTAATAGTAATACGGTATAACGCATCGCCTTTGTCTTTATCAGCTGTATTGCAATAAAACAAATAACCAACATGTTCTACTTTATAATCGTGTAAAATTTATAATGCTAGTTTATTTTGCATTGTAGAACTCGCTAATGTTTCATTCAGTTGTTTATCTCAGATTTAAAAGCTTATAAATACATTCTTTCACCGTTTTCCATGACTGAAGAAAACATCCGCCACTAATGTTTACAATTGAAAGTCATCCTAATCGTTAATATTTCTTGCAGTTTAAACATTTCATATGTGGCTTACGGTTGGTTATTTACATATTTACATTTTTCTTCGTCATCTTAACTAAAATGAATCGATAACATTATATAACAAGTTTGCCAGATATGATGTTTTATAACCTATCAACCAAAATCAACTCTTTCAGCAGATGAACTCTCAAGTAACCTAAATTACCGAGAGAAAATAAAACAAAACATATGTAAAAGCAGTTTTGACGCATATGAAAATACCCAGGTAAAGCAGAACTGTTATTTCTGACAAGTTGTGTTGATCAGTGTCTGAAAAAACCAATACGCATGTTGATGTTGAGGAAAAGGTATTTTTTTGTTGTTGTTTAAATCAAGTTTTCAGCCTCGAAACAGCCTTACCACTTTTTATAATGTCTACCTTCAGGTCTTGGCTTGTGATTTAATTTGTTCTATATAAAACTTTTCTTACAGCAGAAGGAATCACATGGCTACTGTATTGTGTATTTGAGCCAAGCCAAGTTCACAATAACGGTTGTCGATAACTGAATAACTGGATAATCTGAAAAGTTGAACATAGCGGAACAATACATTTTCGTCACCGATTAGCTCAGTCGTTAGCGCGCCTGACTGTCAATCTAAGGGTCGTGAGTTCTAGTCCCTGTTCGGCCACAATCTCCGTGATATGTGATATACGATATTGTATCTCATTATTATTCGTCTCTCACCGCTGATTCAAGTGGAAAAGTTATCAGTAACTTGCAGCAATGGGGTGTGCTCGAGTACTGGTTTACCTTCCAGGATCCCAGGAAACAGTGGTTAGGTTAACTGATTGTCTGTAAGCCCTAGATGGCATAAAAATGACGCTAAATATTCAATCATTTAATCAAATTTGAACCCGAAAATGAATTAGCAAGAATTTGTAAATGTTTTGAGCCCTCACTGTATTCAATAACTTTAATTCACCTATAGTAAAAAATAAATGAAATATGGAACTTAAATACTAAGTTTAAAATGTAGTAAAAAATGAAACAACTGAAACTGAAAGTACATTTTCATAAAATACCGGGAAAGTTTATTATAAACATACAGACAGGTTTATTGGCAAGATAGACCCGCTGTGGGTACATGTATTACAAGGGTATTATGAATAAGCACGTATATAAACTGAACAAATATGATAGTGATGAACACGAATGATGCACATTGAAGAAAATCAATATCTTTAAAATGAATATCATCAAATATTATACGGTCTGCACTACAAAAACAATAGAATATGTGAAATATGAATTTGTGCCGCAGTTAAATATAATTAAACTGTTAATCGGTAAACGTAACGTAATGCAGACAAAACAAAATGAAAATATTCTCTAAAGCTTTTTTATTAATGATATCAAAGTAAATTATCGGTGCATTGTATATGTTTTGTAAGTGAAAGAAGTTTACTAATACTACACGCGTAGGTATACGCCATCTTAGGTGGCAGTACCGTATGTTCTATAAGCGACATTTACCAGAATCACACACACACACACACACACACATACACACACACACACACACACACACACACACACACACACACAATATATATATATATATATATATATATATATATATATATACCTTTCTAAGTGTTAGTAGAACTAATATGTCGGTTTATAATTTATAAGTGGTAGTACTAGTGTCACAGTGTATACGTAACCTACAAGGAGAGGAATCTATGTAAGCGGTTCGGTTAGCTCAGTCGGTAGAGCATTTGCCCTGTGAGCGAAGAGTCCCGGTTCTAGTCCCGGACTGGCTGCCTATCATTCTCGTCCTGTTACACTTGTAGAATCACACATCTATAAATCTACTGCTTTAAGTAACTGTACTGTATCATGTTTGTGTGCGCCGTGTTAAGCTTCACTTGTCCATACAGCTACCTTTTAAGTGACAGTAGTTTATCAATAACACACGCCCGTATGTATGTGTACCGTTTTAAGTGCCAGTAGTTTATCAATATCACACGCCCATATGTATGTGTACCGTTTTAAGTGCCAGTAGTTTATCAATATCACACGCCCGTATGTATGTGCACCGTTTTAAGTGACAGGAGTTTATCAATATCACACGCCCGTATGTATGTGTACCGTTTTAAGTGACAGTAGTTTATCAATATCACACTTCTGTTTGTATGTGCACCGTTTTAAGTGACAGTAGTTTATCAATAACACACGCCCGTATGTATGTGTACCGTTTTAAGTGACAGTAGTTTATCAATATCACACGCCCGTATGTATGTGCACCGTATTAAGTGGCAGTAGTTTATCAATAACACACGCCCGTATGTATGTGCACCCTTTTAAGTGACAGCAGTTTATCAATAACACACGCCCGTATGTATGTGTACCGTTTTAAGTGACAGATGTTTATCAATATTACACGCCCGTATGTATGTGTACCGTTTTAAGTGACAGTAGTTTATCAATATCACACGCCCGTATGTATGTGTACCGTTTTAAGTGACAGTAGTTTATCAATATCACACGCCCGTATGTATGTGTACCGTTTTTAGTGGCAGTTTTGTTAATAGTCATATGTCGCTTTGATCGTGTGTTAAATGCCATGATGAAAATATTACTTCATCTTATTTCGTAACAACTCTTATTTGATATTACCCAGCTTGCCAAGGTATCGGATTTGGCCACATTTTTATATTTCATAATATAATGTATCTCGAAAATATTGGAGGGGCAGTCAATGACCCTTGTTCTTAAATTTAAATCTGTATTCCATAACAAATCTAATTTCATTGTTTTTCCTATGGACTAGGTCCACAGGTGCTCCCCACATGAATTAGTTTCTTGAATAATTCGCTGAAACATGCCTTATGTTAGGATGATCATCTATTTTAATTAAATGTTAATACATATTTGTGCTCCATATTTACTATTGTTGGGATCAAATACATAATCGTTTTCAACTCAGAACGTATTTCATCATCACACAAAAATGGGAGGTGATATCTATATCTAAGTCCTGATCTTTTTCGGAGGGTTTGCCTTGTTTATATAAATATACATAATTGTGATTCAGATATCAATGATACATTGTAACGAGAAATAGTTTACCAATATAGCTTTGGTGGTAGTAGGAGTCCATGAGGCTCATGACCTCGATGCATACACGTCCCCTTCTGCATTTAAGGGGTAAGGCGTAGACGCCAGTGTATTGGTCCGATAAACACCTTCGCCAGAAAACGGGGAGTCACAAAGTTTGTTAGGAAACACATCTGTCGGTACTACACACATGGGAGACAGTTATGTAGGGGATGCGCTTAGAAATTAAGTAACCTCTTGCGGTAACATAGTTTTTAAGAACAATTTTTTATTCCCTTCAGTGTATGTTCATGAACATGAACCCATGAGCTAATTTATTGCACTACTTTACTAAACAAAATACATTGGAATCCTCTCAATATTGACAGCGGTAATGTGATGCGTGACGTAATAGAGCGCGTGACAGCATCACGTTTATACCCGAGAGCAGATCCTGAGCAAGAGTTACCAGATCAAAATAATATTCGGTAAAATAACTGTTTATCAGCGCGTATAAATAATATATTGCTGAAGTCAACTGCGCTAGTGAATAATGCTAATTTTATTGCTGACATCAATACGATTTTTTAAAAAATATAGAAAACTTAATAACGATGCATAATGTTTAATGTTAGTCAAGT
Organism: Panopea generosa; assembly: GCA_029582155.1. Taxonomy (NCBI): domain Eukaryota; kingdom Metazoa; phylum Mollusca; class Bivalvia; order Adapedonta; family Hiatellidae; genus Panopea; species Panopea generosa. Next base: position 27,681,966 of record CM055906.1, on the reverse strand, counting down.
GTGACGTGACTGTTAGGTGGTATATCTGATAACAGTAGGTCTTGAACTTGAAATAGAGATACACAAACATCTCAAATAGGTGCAAATTAACGCTTCTATTATTCAGTATTTTTTTATAATAAACATACATCATACAATTATTAGATAAACATAATTAAGCAATATTTAATGGAAGCACATTCAACTGATTAATAATGTAGTAATTATATCAAAAGTAATGTCTGCTTATGAATTAACACTTATTGTACATTGCTACAAAATATGTGTATCTAAAACTTTACTTTATTTAACATTAATGCTAGTTACAAGTAATATCAAGTTAAAACAATTATTTGTTTTACCTTGAAATAGTGATACATGAAACGTCTAGGAATAGTTGCAAATTAACACTGCATCTTCCAAAGAAGTGTTACCATCTGTACTGATTCAGAGCACGTCTGTTTACTTTGTTACTGGGTTTCTCAAGGATGTAATTTTTCATCACAAATGTTTAAATTAATATCTCTGAAGTAGGTGAAATTTCTCATAAAATTATTTGGTCTCCGAGCAGTATGTAATCATCTGCGTATTAACTTAACGCCTGCGTCACATATACCAATCTAATAATCCATGGCTTTGACATCGCAATGTTAACTTCATTTAAGTTTAAGTAAACATTACAATCTCTATGTCAACCCAATACAATTATATCGATAATCACGATTCTACTTTCTTGCGCTACATATATATAAATACTACGTGATATATATCTGTATGCTAATACACATGTTTTTACAAATTAAACTTTCATAAATATACATTTACAACAATGCCTTATTCTCAAAATATGTATTTCTAATAATCGCCATTAGATGTTATACTTCCTGTAACATAAGCCATATCTTTTCCAGTCTTGCTAATGTACCCTTATATAACGATCTGCCCCTTCTAAAACTAAACAAGTAAGTACATCACCTAAATATATAACGCTTCATTATGCCCCAACTCTATAATAAAAATCCTCAGTGAGTAAAGTTGTCTTGCTTTCTACCATTGTAATGTTATGATGCCCATAAGCTGATGTCTCCCTCTGTTTTCTATATTTGCTGTGCCAAATCTGAAAATCTGGATATAATGCGCGTTAAAATACGTGTATTGATGTGCCTACTCTCAGACATTGGAAGGTATTGTCGTAAAACAATCGGCGATATTTGTAAAGAAACCCTCATAAACGATTGGACAGGTCGTTTAAGAAATACACATTTCGATCGAGGTTATTTATTTTGTACATTTTCAAATATAGGTCAATAAGGGTTTTATAGGTATGGTTTTGGTAATATAATAGGCACATTTAATTCAACCAGTTTTGTTATTATCAAAAGTTGTGTTTGTGGGAAGTTAAATGAGATTTTAAGATTGGACAAGTACTTTTTTTCCATTTTGTAGGAACATATCAAAATATATAAATGTGACCTCTGCACCATGGTTGGCAAGATTGACCGTATAATTTAACAGCTTACTTTAGTTTTTTTCAGCGTCGGATATATCTTACAATAAAGATAATATTACCCAAAAGGGAACAACACGCAGCGGTAACCTTTGTTGCTGCTGTATTGGCCAATTCTTACACAATGATATAGTATTTAAGTTTTTGATAAATAGAGCATGTTAATATATACATATCCCCTGACTTTACAATCAATGAAATACATTCCTTTAGGACTATGGTCAAGCTGAAATTGAAGTGTTTTTTTGTTTGTTGTTGTTTTTTTTTCGACAGCTACCGAAATTGGCTGCATGTAGCGAAATATTGATGTTATGTTGTAAAATGCCAATTGTGAGTGGAACGTTCATGCTAGTTGTGCACAAATATGTATATAGAAGACTTAAAAGCCATACTTTTCGGTACAGTCGTTAATAATAGCCACACAATTAGATGTTTGAAAAAGGGCACACATTTTTCGAAATCTTTCGTCTTTTAAGTCACAGGAATACGCTTTGTTTTAGCATGGTCAAAAATTGGCTCCGCCTATTTTTAAAATGAGACACAGTGATTGTCATTCCAAAGAAGTATTTCCGCCATCAATGTTCAATAATTCGATCTCCTTGTGAGTTTTCAAAATTCAAATTCAATTTTTTTCAGGTATATAAAATCATTATACAACATATATATCATGATGATAAAATAACAGTAATAAATCAAGAAAAATAAATAAGTAAAATAATTATAGTAATCATCTAAAAATTAGAGATCTTATAATCTGGGATAACCCATTAAAGCAGCAACTTGACGCGCTTATTTCCAACGTGGTCCCTTCCCATAAAATTGTATTTTTTTAAAAATTTAAAAAAATATGATATACATTAAATCTTAAGAATGTAAACATTTGATATAAACTTGTTAAAATGTAACAATACAAAAAAAAATAATTGTCTTATAACCTGAATAACTGAATAATACATATAAGTGGTTCACAAAACACGAAATATTTCAACATATACTTAAAAATTAAATACTCAAATTTTCTCTAGCATGCGAAGAGCTACATAAATGTTTTTTAACTTCACGCTTAAAACTTTGCTTATTGGTTAATTTCTTCAAATCATTAGGGCAAATTATTCAAGTCAGCAATTGAATTGCAATAAAAGGTGCCCGAATCGAAACTCTTAGCATGCGGAACTATAAAATTACTTTTACTATAAACCGTGTGCGGTTATGAATAGAAGACACCCTATGGAAGTTATCATAAAGATATTTTGCCGCGGTGTCATGGAAAATATTAAAAACATGATTAAGTCTTAGTTATTTTACTCTATCCTCAACCCTTAATACATTAACTGTTTCTAACATAGCGCAGGTTATACTAGACCTTGGTGATAAGTTAAATAAGAATCGTACAACCTTATTTTGAGTGACTTGTAGTTTGTGTTTTAACTTTTTAGTAAGACCGGCATACCAAGACGAGCAGGAAAATCAAAATGACATTTTACTTAGGCACTTATTAAAATTCTCTTAGTTTGAAGGTTAAAATAACGACAATTTCAATATAAAAATGCAATCCGGAAATTAACTGTTTTGACAATGGAGTCAACTATTGCTTCACCGTTTAGCATCTTGCCAATAGTTAATCCTAAATATTTGACCTTTTCTTGGGACGGAATTTCATGACCGTTGCATGTACCGTATAAGACTTTTTTTAAGTATTCAAGAAGAGCCAAATAACATATATTCGGTTTTGCCTAAATAAAGTGACAGTTTATTGTCAACTAGCCATGTAAAACAGTTATCAATGATACGACTTGGTCTATCTGCAATAACATTAGGGTCTTTGTCAGCGAACAATATTACACTGTCGTCTGCATTACTCTTTCGTTTCCAATTGCATTTAATTTAATCCAAAACTGAGTGTTATGATGTACTACACAGCAACATTTTGTTCATGGTGGAATTATAACCAAAGTAAGCATGTGTATATTTCCACCGCATCTTATACTTCTTCAAAGATCGTCATTTTTCAAAATATATATTCGACTGATTTTAAGACAATGAGTTATTTTGATTTCGCTGTTGTGACAAAATAACTATGAAACATTTTTTACTGTTTTTTCTAACACGTGGTCAAACATTTTTTATACCGATTTACTTATTGTCATATTTCTTGAAGAGAGTTATCGTTCTTTATTTAAAAGGGAAAACTCTGAACATCGACTGTCATCTCAGAAATTCGTGTATTCTTTCAATATAAGTAAGTTTTATTTACAAAAGAAATACTCGTACAAGCAGTTGTTGATCAACGAATTTGCAACTTTGCGTTGGCCGATCTTTTATACGATATACATAATATACCATTTAGTTGCTTTTGTTTTACATTTCGCTTTGCACTGTATTCCTCTTAAATATTATGGAATTCACGTGCAGGTAAGCACGTGTAGTTAAAAAGTTATGTATGGTGTATAATTAATATAAACTATCGAGCTAAATTTTTATTTGCTCATCATTTATTTTTTTAACTGTTTACGGTATGTTGTACGTGATGACAAGCTAAAGTACTTGTTATTGTGCGTAAGTATTTTCCTGGTACTCATGAATACTTCGTGTATATCCGTAAATTAGTGTTCGCTGTTCAAGCTTAAATAGCGATAGGACTGTTGATACCAATACTAAGTGGTAACCATGTCACATTCACAAATAGCTGAATGGATAAAATGTTTGCAGCGAAGGATCAAGCATTTCAGTCTAGAGGCGGCCTACTTAAGGTACACAACACAAATTCTGAACGGTCACACATGTTTTTCAGTAGAAGTATAGTGAATTTTAATACAGAATGTATGTTTAGGGGAGGACGTATGCCGTTTCTGTTAAAAAAAATGATCCGCCATTGCTTTTGGTTGTTGGTTCGATTCTTATGTCGAGCCCGCTATCATGTTTTCATGTTTTATCTGCATAATGACTGACGCGAATGATAAAATACAACGTTTTACATATATTTTTTATGAGATATAACACAATAAATATTAGCTATGACGGCAGTAGCACGGACACAGCCAGACAAGTCAAATGATGTTTAATTATTTTATAATTATTATAAGATATAAAAAAAATAATAATGAACTACCGTCTGGTAGCTTACATAAAATAATGTAAATATAAAATAAGCAAGATCCATGTTTGTCATGGCCAATCCCTCTGCCGAAGTAAAATTCTTGTACTGTCCACTTCCTGTTAATGTTCTCTATTATTGTATGTAGTTTCAAAGCATTGACTTCAAAACTTTTCAAGCATGTTTCAAACAAGGGAAAATAACAAAGGGGAATAATTATGCGAAGATAAAAGACAGTTATGCTTCGTGTACATTGCACTTCCTCTCAATGTCATATTTCATTATTTGAAATATCAATATATCATCCTTTGAGCACGTTTTTAGTTATATTCCGGACTAGCCTAATAAAATATAATAACAAAGGGAATAATTATGTTAAGACATCAGAAAGTATTATGGTTCTTGCACACTGCACTTCCTTTCAATGTCCTCTATAATTATGTACATGTATTGTGTGAAAACTAAATCCCTTGAACACTTTCTGAGTTATGTTCGGGACAAGCATAATACAATGTAATAAAGGGAGATAATGTAAATATGGTTGAACTATAGTTCTTGGACAATGCACTTTCTCTTAATGTCCTATGTCATTGTGTGAAATATAAACCAAATCCCTTGAATAGTTCTTGAGTACTCTTTATGACGACTCCTGTAATCATCACAAAATAGGTTGCAATTTTAAGCGGGAAATCAATGTTAGTCTAATCTTTGCACGTAGCCCAAGTAAAGGAAGCCCCTTTCAACATATTGTTTTGGCATGCTTAAATAGATATCCTTCTGTCAATACGGGGTCAGTGAGTACATGTATATATAACATTTTGAAAAATCCCGATATATTTCTTGTATGTATTGAAAAGACTGAGAAATAATTAAAAATAATCTAAAGATGTGCCTGTCACGGCAAATAGATTGTTGTGTTATTTATTGTTGAAACATTATTTCAAGCATGCTACTCAAAATTACGTTATCAAACAGTAAACAACCCGGCCCACCCGTCTTTAAGTTGTTTGTTAATCAGGATTGAGCTATTAGACCACCTATAAAAGTATTTACCATAATTCCTTGAATTGTGTAATTACAGACCGATTTTCAAAATGTTCAATTTAAACTAGTTGATATGTGTATCTGTTTGTTCACTATACATAAATATTAAGAATGCACTCACTATTAAGATGGAAGAAACATATAAACATGCAGCATACATGTACAGAGAATAGGAGAAGCTGTCAACCTTTGTTTGATGTTCATGCTATTATTAGATGAAAGGTTATGTTTACAGTATCATAGGATTATCAGATGCTTACAATACATCTTAATATATTAAATCAACACCATTTGATATGTGGTCGATTGTGGGATCGTTAAGTGAATACATATGGTACGCTTTTAAAGCCATCAATGAGTTTTATAGTCTACGGTATGTGGTATGTGTATTTTTATTGGTGGAGAAATACCTTGGAATGAGTTTAAGTATAATCACCTTCCTTTCAAAGTAACTGGCAGACTTTGTCATTCAAGCATACGACCTCAGCTGTGACTGGTACGTAATCACGAGATCAGCAATCATTTGGTCACTTGAAATGTAACTGTTACTGTATAAAGAACTTGAATAATAAATGTTGTATTTGTTTAATTAAAAGTTTTAAAATCAAGCTGTTAATAAATATGCTGTAAATAATTAGTCATATATAAGAAATTGATTGTTTTACAGAATACAAAGCCCGGAAAGAGTTGAAAACTGACTGCTTACTTTGTTGGTTCGAGAATCTCCCATACGCGATGTAAATGGAAGAGAGAAGTTTGCAAAGGTAATATTATTGTAAATTGTAATGCTTTTTTTTTGCTATATGTTGCTTTTGTTGTTGGTGTTTAGCATCACTTTCACAAAATTCAGTCATTATCACGACTGTATCTGCTTGAGACAGAATTTTAAGCACTGCCACACTGGAGTATCATGTCGCAGATGCATGGTGTGATGCCCCCACCCAGTCATGATGAAATAAGTTTGGTTTTTGGTAAGCATTACTTCAGATTAAGATAATGGAATATACAATATGCAGTTGGTGGGTTATATTTTTTTTTTTTTTTTTTTTTTTTTTTTGAATGGGGTTTAACGCCATTTTCAACACATTTCAGGTTATATATGGCATATCCAGTTTTACTGGTGGAGGAAGACCTCAGACTGAGTCAGACTGAGTAGAACCACCGTCCTTCCGCAAGTAACTGGAAACTTTCTCACATAAAGTTTTTGGAGCGAGCGGGACTCGAACCTACGACCATAGCGGTGAGAGGTAAGTGATCTTGAGACGGCGCCTTAGACCACTCGGCCACGGAGGACCCTTGGTGGGTTATAAAAGTCTAATTTGAAAGTGTTCCCCAGGTTTAGTTACTATAACAGTAACACTTAGTTAACAGTAACACAGCAAAATCTGACCTTTACAAAAACACTTTAGTCCAACGAAGATGGTTAATGATATTAACTATTTTAACTTGAGTTGTTAACTGGTTTAAACACAAACTATATTTTAAGCAAATTTCAAACGTAATGAAACAAATAACATTAAACTTTAAAATATTAAACTATGAAAAGTTTGGCATTGCGATATATGCTATTATATAGTAATACATATTTATATATTATTAGTGTAACATAACATTGAATGTTTTATAAAAGTCACTATAGAGGAAATATGTTTGATGAAAATAAAAGGCATCAATGTAAATAATATTATGAGGATACGGATTTGAACTTATTTAGTGTAAATCCATTGCGAATCAAGGTATAACAACTGATTAGAACCAGTAATAGGCATATGCAGATACATTATCTTACCCAAGGACACTACATATAGCCATGACGGAGGATCGAACCGACAACCATCCTATCCCGGATAGTATTGCATATTTGTTGATGGGTCATAATTTATATTTCACTTTTAAGTGAAAAATGTATTTTACTTTATAATGGGCGCATAATTCATGTTAGGAAATTCCTTTAAAAGAAATATTTAAAAAGTGGAGCGGTAGTTTCCCGAGATCAACCAGATGACTCTCAAAATACACACTCAGTATCGTATTGGTTCTACCCATGAAGCGGACTTGAGAGCAGTTCGTATACGCTCTCTGAGGGAAGTAATCATATTACACAAGTTCAATTTAATTCACTCAATATTTAATTTTCGGCCACCTGGCCTTTATCAAAAATTGAAAATTTATTATTGAAGCTAGGTAACGTCCATTTTCCTATAAATTGTTTTTCTGTAATGATGACGTGACGTCACATCCTGTATGGACAATGTCAAAAGACGTAACGTCATTTCCCGTACTATACATTAATTAATGAAGTTGAATTCAATTGTTATATTTAACATTGCAACCATGCGATAATTTTGTTGCAAGTTTCCTTATCAATTTCTCCTTATACTATTTGTCTAAAAACACGACCTTCTTGGTAAATCCTTTGCTACACAACAACTTTCAAGTCTGTTTCAGAATGTCCTCCAAATTGGCATTTGATCATTTTGTCAGATTTCTGCCTTATATCACGCAGATGTTCACTTATCCTCTACTTTAACATTCGTTCTGACTCTCAAACATATACTGTCTTGTACATGTGTCTGTTTGATGTATCAGTTACAAGAATGATGTCAAGAGTTGCGTGTCCTTGATTTATCAAAAATGGCAAATTTCACTATGTTTACACTGCAGCAACTTCATTTCTTTGGTAATCCTAATTATATTTGGACATGATGTTTAAACAGTAATAATAAGATCGTAGTCAAGGTTGATAACGGGTCATATCAGTCATATATGTGCCCTTGATTTATAAACAAAATGATGCATTTCATCAATTTAACACTTCTTCACTTTTCCTCCTTCATTTCTTCACCTTTCCTAAACATATTTAAACAGAATGTGAAAACCTGTAAGATCTTGTGCAAGTTTAGATATTGGCAATATAGGACCAAGGGTCTAGAGTTATTTGCCCTTGATTTATCAAAAATACAATATTTCACTATTTTTACACCCAATCACCTTCATTTCTTTGCCAGTCCTGATGAAAGTTTATACCAATAAGATCTTGGTAAAATTTGAAAACATGCCAAATCACGTGTTGTTCTGCTATGGCCACATCATGTCGCTTCATATCTTTTTACTTTCTCGAAGGAATTGATTTTGTAATAACATACCACAAACATTTTCCAAAATGAGACGATGCGATAAATGTAAGTATCAGCCATTACTGGTCAAGGTCGTAAGATGAGATTAAAGGTAAATAAGAGCTGTCGGAGAAAAATCTGCTCGACTTTTTCGATGCTGGATAGTATATCTGAGAGAATGGAGCATATCTGAGGAAATAAATGAAGGAAATCAATAAAATAAATAATGTTCTGTCTATAACACCCCCCCCCCCCCCCCCAAAAAAAAAAAAAAAAACTCAGTGAAAAATCATCCATAAGTAAAATGTGCAAAACAAATGTTGGTCCATACTGATTATTCCTATGAAGTTTAATTCAAATCCATCAATAGTACACGAAAGTAGTCCGGATAAATATTTTAAGGAAAAGATCTTCAAGGGGCCTTAACTCCGAAATATTAATCTGAGCGGAACTACAGTTTATACCAATCATTCCTGGTTGTTATTGAAATCCGACCAGTGGTTTCGGAGGATATTCGGGGACAAGATAGACAGACAGACGGTTAAGTGAAAAACAATATCTCGCCTAATCATGGAAGACATAATTCGAAGTGAAAAGGGGTATAATTCATAAAATATTGGTACCTTGTTTTATATATGATATCCTTGATGATGGGGAAGAACATTTTAAGTTGCAGTGAATCCGCAGAGTAATTTCAATTCAAGTGACAGAACATCTGCACATCGTCTTATTATAGCAAATACTTGCGCAAAGTTATTTGAAAATCCGACAAATTGGTAAAAAATACAGAGTGGATACTATAGACTGCCTAAGAAGTTGCTGACAATTGCAAACAGAATTCTGTTGAAAACAAATGTCTTAAGTACAAAAAGGCAATAATTTCATCCAAATGATAGCAAGACTGAAGAGTTATGGAAGCTATGTCATTCTCTTGGAATTATGCATGGAAAGACACGTGTGAAGTTTCATTCAGTTGTGAGGAATAATAACACAGATTTCGGCTTGCTGAGAATCATTAACAAGGTGTCTACATCCGACGCTGATGGTAAAGCATCCTTTACAGATATCTTAGCGTAGCATAAATTGGCTTCACTCTCTTGATCTGTAATTATTATATGGAAAATTGTACTTTCTTTAAATGTTACACATACATTCTTTTCATAGAATTTTTAAACAAGAATTGTTTTGTTAAACGTGAAATGATATGAAATAACCATAATGACAATCGATCGTCCTAAACAGATGTCTTAGCGTTGCATAAATTGGCTTCACTCTCTTTATATGGAAAATTGTACCTTCTTTTAATGTAACTTGAACATTCTTTTCTGATAATTTATAAACATGTTTTGTGTCGTTAAACATGCATTCTTTCAATGTTGTGTATACATTCTTTTTGTGAGAATTAGAACCATACTTTTGTCGTTAAACATGAAATGATATGAAATAACCATAATGGCAATCAATCGTCCTTTACAGATGTCTTAGAACAGCATAAATTGTCATCACTCACTTGTTCTGACATTCTTATATGGGAAAATGTAACATTCTTTCAATGTTTTGTATATATTCTTTTATGAGAATTAGAGCTATGTTTTCCATCTTTAAACTTGAAATGATTTGAAATAACCATAATTGCAACCAATCTTCCTTTACAGATTTCTTACAGTAGCATAAAGTGACTTCACTCTCTTAATCTGAAATCTTCTACAAAAAACTGTACCATACTTTCAATGTTGTGTATACATTCTTTTGTGAGAATTAGAAACATATTTTTTGTCGTTAAACATGAAATGATATGAAATAACTATAATGGCAATAAATCATCCTTTACAGATTTCTTAGAGTACCATAAAGTGACTTCACTCTCTTGATCTGAAATCTTCTATAAAAAACTGTACCATACTTTCAATGTTGTGTATACATTCTTTTGTGAGAATTAGAAACATATTTTTTGTCGTTAAACATGAAATGATATGAAATAACTATAATGGCAATAAATCATCCTTTACAGATTTCTTAGAGTAGCATAAATTGACTTTACTCACTTGTTCTGATATTCTTATATGGAAAAGTGTACCATTCTTTCAAAGTTTTATATATATACTTTTGTGAGAATTAATAACATATTTTTTGTCCTTAAACAAGAAATGATATAAAATAACCATAATGACAATTAATCTTCCTTTACAGATGTCTTAGAGTAGCATAGATTGACTTCACTCACTTGTTCTGATATTCTTATATGGGAAAGTGTACCATTCTTTCATTGTTGTATATACATTCTTTTCTGATATTTTTAAACGTGTTTTATATCGTTGAACATGAAATGATATGATATAACCATAATGACAATCAATCATCCTCTACAGATGTCTTTAGCTTAGCATATATTGGTTTCACTCTGTTGATCTGAAATTATTATATGGAAAATCGACTTTCTTTAAATGTTACATATACATTCTTTTCATATACATTTTAAACATGTATTGTTTTGTTAAACATGAAATAATAATAAATGACCATTATGACAATCAATCATCCTTTACAGATGTATAAGCGTAGCATAAATTGGCTTCACTCTCTTGATCTGAAATTCTTATATGGAAAATTGTACCTTACTGTTACATAAACATTCTTTTCAGAGAATTTTTAAATATGTACTGTTTTGTTAAACATGGAATGATATGAAATAACCATAATGACAATTAATTATCCTTTACAGATGTCTTAACGTAGCATAAATTGACTCCACTCACTTGATCTGAAATTGTTATATATGCATTCTTTTATGGGAATAATAAACACGTTGTGAGTTGTAAAAATAAGATATGATATTAGGTAACCATAATCACAATGAATTAATAGTTTTATACTAATTTATTTTTAACTCGATTGCGATGAAAGCTCAGAGCTTATATGAACCGTTCTCGAGTCCGCTTCCTGGGTAGAACCAGTACTGAGTGTTGTTTTATGAGAGGCATCGGGTCGATCTGGGGATCGAACTCGCAACCTCTTGCGTGAGCGGCCAACACTCTATCCATTAGACTACCGCCCCGCTTGTCACAATGAATTACCCTTTAAAAGTGACTGAATGGAGCATAATGATATACACCGCGTAACTTATATAACTATATACCAAGATACCAATACTTCCCCGGTCCCACAATCAGCACACTTGTTTAAATGACAACAATTTTTTTTTTTCTAAATTTAAATATCTTACACTAAAGCGCATTTTTTTCGTTTTAAAAATCCTTTAGTCGGGAATGCCCCAGTTTCCCAACGGACACACTCTTTCCCACGTTTTGGATTGCTGCGCATAAGGACGGGGTTTGAACACCGGTGGAAGTTCCATTTTTCAAAACATCTGATAGTTAACTTTTTTCGATTGTTTGTTTTTAATACCATTGTTTAAATATCTTCAATTATTAATAATCATTCCTCCTTAAACTGGAATACAATATTTGGTTTTTAAAATATCAAAGTTTCCCCATAAGCAGAAGATACCCCCTTGCGAAACTCGTTTTTCATACAACCAATATTTTTTAATTAAAACATTAATCGTATTGTATGACAGTCATTTTTATTGATTAAAAACTCTTTAGAACGCAACAACCTTCCCAATAATTGAAACGCCCAGGGACTGCTCCTACGCCGATAGAAAAAAAAAACTATACAGGACTGGAATATTAGAATTATAAACCCGGGTTCAGTTATTAAAGTGTAAAATAATATCAATGAAACAAAATAATTATTAAAAGTGCTTAAACTGGCCTGATGTAAAATACAATCTTATCAACCAAATAATTCAGGCATTCTTGTCAATCAATGTCTAATATTGAATTAAGAGGCGGAGTTTGTATGCATGGGCGGGATCAAATCTTGTTGGTGAACGATGTAAGCTCAAGTTAGTGGAAGAAAAGGTTTTCGGATTTTTCAAGGTAAAGATCGGCACTGGCTTACTCAGACTAAATAAACCGTAAAGCAGCTAAATATGTAAAACTGTAAAATCTGACCATTTGAACAAAGATCATTATGATAAAGTCACTCACCTTTGAAGAAAAACAAGGTAAGTACAAGACTGTATAGGTATTTTTAAAATTAAATGTAAATCATGTGTAAAGTTTTCATATATATTTTCTATATTTTTAACTACAACAATTTTTTTTTCTCAAAAAAATAAAATAAAAATGGGTTAACATCTTTAGGACGAAAAATGATTTGTGTGCTAGAGTTACTTCCCTTTTTGTGAACGCGCAGTGAACAAATTTTATGAATAGAGCCTATAATCTGACAAATTTTGCAATACTCGTCGTTATAATGATATTTAACAGTTAGTAGTATGTTTATGTATATCAATTTAGTTATAGATATACATCAGTACGCTATGCAGTTTGTTGCACTGAAAATATTTGTATAAATCATTCAGCGATAGAACGAGACCGGGTTTGTTAAAATTGATGGCCTATTGACTTAGAAATTCTATTGTTGATCGGGGAAGGGGTCAACGTTTGTTTCTTTCCTTGTCTCTTTATATACGTCAGAGGACCTGCCAACCCCTATTAAACGTTATTATCCACTCCCCAAGCCCCTGTGCAATTTTGTAGTTTGCAGTATTATTTCTAAAATATGTTCTTATGTTAATTGTATGGTGACATCTTACTCATTCTTAAATATTTTAACTCGAGACAATGTAAAGAATTTCTTGACATCTGAATTGATATATTGAACTGGGACCATGCACAGGCAATTTTCCAGCCAGTGTCACAGGCCCTATCTTGATACAGCATTTGGCTAGCTATAAAGTATATAGTCAATAATGGAAAGGTAGTACACTTCTTAAAGACATATCTGGTGTGAAGGAAGAAACCACGGGATATTTAGCAATTAAAAAAACCCCAAGATTTCGGGTTAAAGTTTGTGTCGATATCTTATAAGCAAACATCAAATAAACAAATGTTAATTTAGACAGCCGGAATGTATTTAGCCACTGAACGGATTGCTGTGAAACTTCAGTAGACCACATTCATGCTTATTACCTCGATTACTAGACTTAAAGGCAATGTCAAAGGATTTTTATTTTTATCAGTGTTTTCTCCAGAGCGCGTTTCTTGTGTTTGTGACGCAATTAAATATCATATGACGCAATCATGTTCAGTGCGTCCACTTTGACACAACCTTAAAAATACAGAAATTCAAACTACACAGATTTGTGTCGGCAAGTGGGTTTCAGAGTTGTTATGTTTACACTGCTAGCAGTTTTAACAGATCACGCGGTATTATTCATGGAAATCCCGGTCATGCGTTTTACGAAGTTACGTAAACGCTTTAATTGGTTATTAACGCTATATTGATATAATCATAGGGACAATTATGATCACGAACATAATTTTCCGCAAAGCATATTGTAGTTTGAAGAAAATATCTTTGAAAACAAACGTACACTGCAACAATAGCACTATTATATACTGGTTATACCTATTACAGCGAGTATAAAACTTCATTAGCCATGTAAATGACGACATCAATAATACAGTTACTTTATTGTCTTGAATAATCCTTCTAAAAGTTATTTCTTGTAACTATACCTTTGAAAACGATAAACTCATGAAAAGACAGTGGTTAAAAATTTATGATATAAAGTCGGCCATTTTAATTTTCCTAGTATGCATATTACCGCGAATTGGCCATTCAGACTGTTAAAAATGGTGCCATCGGATAAAATACCGTACTGGATTAAATTTTCAAGTTTGAAGTTGATTAAGTTTAAAACTAGTCAATAATGACCCCCAGGTTTTGAAAATGACCCCGAGATTTTTAGTCAATGGGTCGTCAATGACCCCCAAAATCTGGAGCTGGATGAAACACTGCTTTACTATAATATTCATTCAACCTCAATTTAATTTTTTTTTGTTATTTATAATAAAGCGATTTTTTTCTGACATACTGTCTTGAAATGTTGTATCAAAGTTTATAAACTATTCTCTAGATTGAATTCTTATCATCAACTGTAAACAGTCATATAAAGTGAACAATTTTGCTAAAACATGTAATATACAAATTATCTGTTGTTTTAGCTTAAACAGCTTACACTAGAACTGGAGGCGTTTTACAAATGAAGAGATCTTAAAAGAACCCCAAATTCTATATGGGCCTGGTAATCTAGCTGTAATGATCCAAAATCTGATGTGCCTCACCAGTGACAATGTCTTTGAAAAAAGGTAGGAAAAATTACCGTATTGATTAGTATTCCTGGCATGTATTATAAATGAAATACAGTAATGAATTCATTAATAAATTTGCATCTTAAATCTCTCCATATTATTCAAAACATCGAGGTATTGCATCTGGATAGATAGGTATTTAGTTTATTGTTAATCATTTGTTCAGTTTAAGAACTGGTAGAAGTCAATATTTTTGCATGATGTTTACCTAAGCAAGGACTGTAAGTTAACTGAGTGATATATCAAACTGATATCTTGAACTAGCCAAATCAAATAATCAATGTCTGAGATGTGTCCCTTTTTGCTAGATGGACAAAATGGAACACTTTGTTTGTTGTCACATGTTGTTGTCAGTCATTTATCTATCGTCATTTATCGGGTTCTCAAGGTTTGGGGGGATTACAATCTACTACATGTCCCATATATGTTTCAAATCGCCAATACGTCTTGTTTTGTGTATGCCCTATTTCAGAACCTTGATGACGTTTTCAGGTAAAAAAAACAGTGAAAACTCATTCATAATTTAAGACTGGAATATAGCTGAGAATGGCTTAAAAGCCTTCTCCTGCAATCTAAATTTCAAATTTTCTGTGGTGGAGGACCACCCCTCTGGTAATCTTCCCCCACTCGTGCCATTGGCGCTCGTTTCTTCCGGTGGCACTCACAAGTTGGATACTGCTACTTCACAATTTAGTACTTCTACTTTGAAACATTTTGACAACCCTGGGTTCTACTGGTCAAAGGCCAACAGGGTTTATGTCCTGATTAATTGTCTGTCGTCCGTTAACCTTTTTCTTTTAGACATGATAGCTCCTTCATTAAGGCCTAGAACTTAGATATTTTACCTGTAGAATTGAATGGATGTTCCCTAAAAGATTTGTTTAAGTCTGGTCCCTGGAGTCAAATTTGAGGCTGCCACAGGGGTCACTGTTTTACATAGGGAAAATGTTATAGACGCAATAGCACCATCATTTTCATTGATCTTGGACAAGGTCTTGATCCAGCATGATTCGACCACAAATGCCCCCACAACAAGGCTTATATAGGCACATTTTAAGCCAAATTTTAAAATACATATATTTTCTCTGAAAGTTCAAGGCTTAAATATATTACGTGTAGCATTGTATAGTGATCTCCTAAAAGATTTGTTCAAGCGAAGCTTACAAAAATCATTCTCTCTGAAATGTACATCTGTTCATTTGTTTCCAGTAGAGCAATTCAGGCCCTCTTGGGCCCCTTGTTCATTCATACTTTTTATTTTCATATTATTATGAAGCAAATTTGACTTTCACATATTTCTGTTTGTACCTATAATATATCATACCATACCATGTTGAATATAAAAATGATTGTCTTTGTGTGCATGATGTAATCTTTAATTAGCAAAAGTGAACATATTACCATTATTTGTTATATTTACAATTTATATGTTGTTAAAATTTCAAATAAGCCAACTTAACTATATCAATTAACTCAATATATTCAAAGCAGGAAATTCTATTATTTGTTTAATCACTATTAATTATCACTTCCCCTTTGACATATTGTTTTACACCTTGATGAGAAGGAAGTCTTTGATGCCATGTTCACACCTTCAAAGTCAACAATAACTTTGGTGGTATATATACAACATAAACATTAAGGAAAAAAAAAACATTAATAGAATAAGAATATAGGATAGCTTTGTGCAGAAAATAGGAAAGACTTTGTGTTATAACTTTGTGATTCAAAGATAGTTTAATAGCTTAACTTTGTGATAAACATAACTTTGTGACTACTGTGTGATTTCAGAACTAAAATATAACAACTTTGTGAATATATCTTTAGTGAAAACTTTGTGATCCATTAACAGAACTTTGTGATTTTAAAGGCAGTGAATTGGAAATTAAGGACTTTGTGAACTAAGTGAATATTCAAAGTGAAATAAGGACTTCAAGTTTATAATTAATTTAACTTAGTGACTATCTAATACCTGATATTACTTTGTGCATTTTTATAATTTTCTTTGTGAATAATACATAACACTGTGCATACTTTTGTAAATATCATACTTTACATTTTAAACATCTTATCATAAAGTGTTAACTTTCATTTGGCATTTTGTTCATATCTACAACAACCGCACACCATGGATTACTACTGTCCCAACGTATGAGTGGAGCGTTTTTTCCCTCATAATAGATTATTATAATTTTAGTTTCCTTTTTTATATTTTCATGGAAAATGATGATAGGTACAGAAGAGAAAAGTAACAAAAAACCTTATTTCTTATGACTGAATAGACTTATGTGAATGTATTTTGGTGTGATTTGTTGTTGCTGACATAACGGTGAATACTTATGTGTATTTAATGGTCCCCACCCCCATGAGGTCTTAGGGGCGGGGCCAAAAACAGTCAAATTCAAGGTAGATTTTAAGAATCTTCTTACTATTATAGGAAGCACTCAGAAACAAATTGTGAGCATGATTATTGACGATTACTAGTCCTTTATTAATTTGTGAATTTCCTACTTTACTAAATCTATATTTATGATAAATTGACAAAAAAAATGTTATTTCTTACAACTGAATACACTTATGTGAATGTTTTATTGATAATCAGTGACCGTTAAGGCCGATGGGCCTCCTGTATATATTATATGTAATGTGTATACATGCATACATATTTATTTTCCAGTGACAAACTGGTATGGAACATTGATGAGAAGTGAGACATGGAATAATATAGCTCAGTGGGAAGAAAAGTAAACCTGGCAATAGATGATACAGTTGTATCCCTTAAACCTCAGAACAAGTGACAAAATCATACACTGAAGTTCAACATTACATGCTGATGAGATGTCAGTTATACACATGAGTTTTTTTTTCGGAAAATGTGCTGTTGTCCCGACTGATATTGCTATAATAATAGAGAAATTAAAGGGAGTTTACAGATTATTTGCTACATATGTTATGAGAAGGAAGTATTTACACAAAGGAAAATGCAGACAAACAGCATTGTGACGCTCCTGTTGGAAGACAACAATTAATTTGACTGATTTAAGAATCTAGTATGTAAAAATGAACCATCAATGAAAGAAATCTGCTTTCTCATCTTGATTGATATAAATGTGCTTAGATTTATTTCATTGTTCATTATCATTCGCTCTTATGAGCCAAAAGCTCTCGAGTTATTATGTGATCAGCTTGTGTCACTCATAATATTTTTTTTGTCTTTCAATCTTTCACCTTTGATATCTATGGTAGTTTTAGCTAGATCATGCAATGAAAGACACGGTATTTTTACAAAGTAATGAATTGTGATGTCTGTCCCATTGAGTAAAATGATAAACAGATTTTTTTGATAGTATTAAACAATTTTAAAAGGATTCATGGAGGGAAGTAAAAAATAAGTGAATACATCAGATTGATGTACAAATAGATTTGTAATATTTTTGAAATATTAACAGTTACTGTCTTACCTTTTTCATTATTTGTTTGTATGGCATTTTATGCCTTATAAGCTTACCTTGCCAAATGCTTTAAGTGAGCTATAATTCTGATCACTTTTTGTCCATCTGTCTGTCAACAATTTCTATAAACGACATCTGTGATACCGCTGGGGAGATTTTCACCAAAATAAGTATGAACGCTTCAAGCATTCTTACATCAAGCTTCTCAAGTTTGTTAAAGTTACATACTGATCTTATGTTAAACATGAGTCATCTATGTTTAACATTTTTTTAAAGCATACATTAGAACATATGTTAAACATACATAGTACTATTTTCATGAAAAACATACATATTTAAACGTATGTTTAACGTGCGTGGTACTATTTCAAAGAAAAATCATATGTATTCAAACGTATGTTAAACGTGCGTGGTACTATTTTCATGAAAAACGTACGTATTGGAACATATGTTAAACGTACGTGAAACATGTTTGACATACGTGGTACTATTTATATGAATAACGTACGTATTGTAACGTACGTTAAACATATGTTTAACATGCATGGTACTATTTCTATGAAAAACGTACATTTTGATCATACGTTAAACATATGTTTAACATGTATACATTAAACATATGGCCAGAAACGTATGTTAAATGCGCGTGGTACTATTTATATGTAAACGTATGTTTTAGCACGTACATTAAACGTATGTTTAACATACGTTAAACGTATGGCCAGAAGCGTATGTTAAACGCGCGTGGTACTATTTATATGTAAACGTATGTCTTGGCACGTACGTTAAACGTACGTTTAACATGCGTGGCATTTTTACCTGTGTACTAATAGTTTGTAAAAGACACATATGCTAAAACAGTTTCAAACAAGAAAGATTTCTGTAGTAAAATAATCTATTCTAAACACGTTTTAAGTTTTGGTAATGCTAAATATTTCAAAGCTTTCACTTATCCAAGAAGAGTACATTTCTTGGTTTAAGGTATTTTTTTAATTCATGTAAATTGTAATTTAATATTTGAGTTATAAATATCTTTTCTGTCTGTGTAATTATCTATTTTGAGCGCGTTAGTCTTATCAAAATATCATTGTTTTCTTTTGTTTAAAATATATTGTATTTCAATATTTAAATGAATCCAATTTAAACAGATTTTAAATTCAGAAAACAAAAGTTGCAGCTTCTTAAAATAGTATATATTTTGCTTCTGTGCCATCAAAAATAAGGCGTTTCATATTGTAAGATACGATAGGAGTTGAATACATCAATTGAATGGTCATCCATGTAGAGCATCTATTTTTGTTATCATGTTGATTATTGGACCAAGCCCTGTCACCCAATTCATCCCATATGTGTTCTATGGGGTTCTGGTCTGGGGATAAAGAGGGCCAGGGTAAGACGTTGGCGTTATTTTGAGCAAAGAATTATGCGGTTATACGCGCCGTGTTTGGCCTTGCATTGTCATACCAGAAAGTGTCAGGTATCTTATTTTGCATGAATGGTATCAGTGTATTGTTTAAAACATTGATATAACATTGAGCATTGCGATTTCCTTTGGTAAAAACCAGATCAGTTTACTGCCACCACCCAATCTGTCTCTCTCAAGAATGCAACAATCTGCAAGTATTTCATTTCTACAGTTATATATAAGTATTCTGCCTCTGCCATCTGCATGACTGACAGTAAACTGCGATTCATCGCTAAAAAGTACCACTACAACAGGTTTCGTGTGAATTGTTAATGACGTCATGTCCATTACAGTCATAATCTGCCCAATAAACGGCTGACGAACACGAATAGGAACACGGTTATGTCTCAAACGGTTTATTATCGTCTGTGTATAAACCCTGTAACGCCTAGCGGTAATGGTTGCTGGTAAGAAACGATTACGTAGGTGAGTCAACGTAATTGCACGATCCGTACGTAACGTTATTGCACGTACGGGACCAGGTCTTGCACGATCTCTGACAGATCCAGTAGTGGGTACAATATGAATAGTCTGTCTGGAGCAGCCAAAATGACGCGCTACGTTATTTTCCATTGAGCCCGCCCGGCATCACTAAAAAGCACTTTATTATCTCAGCTAAGCAGCAAATGATTACTTGTCGGTGTAAAACCTGTAAGTGAAACACCTGCTGCCGCGTACGTACAAAGTAAGGAAAACAATTTCTCTGCTTTGACATATGAATAAACCGGCGATTTTGAAAAGAAAATGCATAATTGTTATCAGTAATTAAATCGAGCTAATTTTGTGTAACACTCACTCAACATGTATGATAACAAAAGAAATATTCAAACAAATGAAGTGTAAAGTTTCATTTTAGATCAGTGTATATTTAACTGAAACTATGGGAGATAAAAGTCACAATTTTGATATTGGTTGTTTTACTTAATATATCCTGAATCCATCTCAAAGGAAGCTAGATACTATTTAAGTAAGACAAATCTTAATGTTGCTCTTCTTGGAAATATTATACATATACAAACATTAACAAATGGTCAATACACGTTTATGCTAGTAGTGAATTATAATTCTGTAATTGGTGAGCACTGCGATTTCTTTACCGCAGACAACAAATGCCATTACTCCGTGACGATTATGAAAATGCTATAAAGTTACCACGTAAATCATTGGATACAATCGTAAATTATTATTAGCAGTGCTTTGTTTGATTTTCTTAAACAACTGGCCATAGGGTCACAATGGGAGAGTATGTGAGGATAAAAATACTGGAAAGTTTACTTATGTCGATTGTTCCTAGGAAAGTGTATTGGAGGCTTGTATTGTTAATCCTGACATTCTTCCTTTTTCGTAATCACGGGTGAATTGAATTTGTTTAGCTAGCACGTTTCGCAACAATGACAGTTATAATTTTAAGAAGTATATCGCAAAAGATCAAGCATCGGATACATGATTAAAAATCTGAATAGAACAACCTAGAGATGGCTATTTTTATAAATATTAGCTATGGTCTTTGAAATGTCAAAACGGCATTTATCTTTAAAATAGTGAATTACAGTATTAATTCTAAAGATGTTAACAATACATTGATATCGAATTGTATAATAATATTTCGATGAAGTATATATTTCCTATTTGAAAGAGACCATGGTCGTACAATGTAGCTGTATGCAGTCAAGGGGAAGTAACTCATCCTTAAATAATGAAAGTAAAGCAGAAGAAAATTCTTGAAAGTTCACATTTTAATTTCCATTCTTGCCCCATTTGAACTTTAGATCTAAACCTGCAGTCTCGTTGATGGATATTTTTGTAAAGCAAACTGTGTCAGGAATTTAAAATCGCATTCATTTGTCCTAGGATTAAATTCATTTTTAACACGAGACTATTTTCAATGTTGACATTCATGAATTTGCATTTCTGCTTTGATAAAATGAAGATTATGTTAATGACGACACGATACTGCAGTCACGTTTTCGAATATCTTGATAATGCAGACCTTGTTCTGACCTCAATAGCAATTTTGGATTGAGTTTGATGTCTGCACATATTAAATAATATGAATCGTGATTGCATATCTATTTGCATTTATGTTTCAGTAGAAAGTAGATTTAATCATTGGAGACATAGTTCTTATACCGACTTGAGTAATAAACTCGAACGAACTAAAAAAAAACGCCAATTGGCCTGGAACATATATTACGAAACAATGTCTTGTTCTTCAGGGTTGATCCTTTGTTTTACTTTAATGCGTTTTTCGTTTAGTTCTGTCTATGTTAACAATAACAATTACCCATTCCAAAGTATGAGTATTGAATATATACTGATTTTAGTATCAACACTGTCATTAATGCATACGATGTATATTTTTTGCATTATTGTTGGATTTTATTCAATTGACCATTTTTAACGTGTTTTTGTACTGGTAGATGTAACCAATATCAATGAATACATTTTCATCTCGAGGAAGAATAATCTTCTCAGTTTTTCCATTAATATCAACGACCAAAACAGTAATTACAATATACTCATTTTGTTTTGCAGAAAATATTGAGTTAATTGAAAAAGATTCAAAGATGGCAAGCAAGCCGATTGATCCAACTAAACAACGTACCAACTACGCTCGTATATGTTGGGCGGTTATTGAATTATGCAGAGACGCATTATGGGACATTTTAATTCAGATTGGGGGTATTTCTGCAAATGACTTACCGGGGAAAATCGTGAACAATCACAGTCTTTTAGCACGTCTTTTTGAAGATGTCAAAAATAAGTTCGAAAGCTTAAACAAAGATAACATGGTACCAACAAAAACAGATGTAGATTGTACATCCCTGTATACCATTTTAAGAAACATTTGCCAAAACATTAACCACCTGCAAATGGATGGGGACAAAAACCTTCAAGTGGAGATGAAGACATTGCAGATGATATAGAACGAATAAGAATCATGAGGAACGAATGTTTTCACGCAAAAGAAGCACAACTTTCAGATCAAGATTACGACGATTGTTATACACAGCTGGCAGACATAATGAAAAGATTTGAAAGCCGTTTAAACAACGTGGCGTATTCAGAATGTCTTGAGAGAATTGCTAACTGTGACATGGACCCCGAAACTGCAGACAAACATATCGATGAACTTAAAAGAATAATGACCCTGACAGCCAAGGTGGAAAAACACATGGAAGGTAAGACACAAATGAGTGTGTTGAACGTAATTTGTAATAATACAATTTTCTCTAGTGCATTAAGATTCGATTAAGTTAGTTCAGTTTACTAATTTAAAATATAAAGAAACAACGGAATATACATAACGTGTAAAAATGTTACTGTCATAGAACATTCTTAAACAGACAAAATGCCATTAACATACGATACTTGCGTGCACTATAATAAAAACATGTAGTGATAAGTAATGTAATAAGGTATATGCCGTTCATATAAAAACAGTATATATAATAAATTATAATAAATATATACTCGCAATCTTCGTCATGTGTTCGCATAAATAATTAACTTACTGAGTAGTTCTCTTGCAACATTTGTGTTAAGCAGGTCGACAATATTTCACCAACATTATTTTCTATACAAGCAAATTACCTTGTCAATGAAATAAATGACATAGGAATAGATATTGGCGATAATAAACTGTCGGTTTTGCTATATGCCGACGATATTTGTCTTATAACCGAGTCATTTATATTCTTATTTTCTATAGTTTATTGATAAGTTTTATACTTTGGGTTTTTAAAAACCTTTCTTTAAACA
This sequence comes from Panopea generosa, assembly GCA_029582155.1. Taxonomy (NCBI): domain Eukaryota; kingdom Metazoa; phylum Mollusca; class Bivalvia; order Adapedonta; family Hiatellidae; genus Panopea; species Panopea generosa. Next base: position 27,658,323 of record CM055906.1, on the reverse strand, counting down.
GTGTAATAATTACTAAAGTTCAAGCAGACTATTTACTACTGTTTCTTTTCATACGTGTGTGTGTGTGTGTGTGTGTGTGTGTGTGTGTGTGTGTGTGTGAGCTCGTGCGAGTAAGCCTGTTTGTACGCGTGTGGCAGAGAGTGATATGCTTGTTTGTAAATATATGTGTTAGTTTGTATTGCAAAATATAGACACTTTTATCTGTATGCACGCGTGCATGGTTGTATGCGTGCGGGAGAGAGTGGTATGCTTGTTCGAAAGTGTATGTGTTCGTTTGTATTGCAAAAATATCGACACTTTAATCTGTATGCACGCGTGCGTTGTTGTATGCGTGTGGAAGAGAGTGGTACATGTATGCTTGTTCGAAAGTGTATGTGTTCGTTTGTATTGCAAAAATATCGACACTTTAATCTGTATGCACGCGTGCGTT